>PJEM01011541.1:18492-53640 GCA_004023845.1 Helogale parvula | reverse complement strand
GGGGGGGCGGGGCTCTGCTCTGCTGGGTGATCAGAGCCTCCCCCTCCCTCGAGCCCCACCCAAGTGTCACTTTCTAATGTAAACAAATGACAGGGTCGCTCACAGGAGCCTGACTGCCCGGGGGGAACATGATTAGAGTAATTCGGGGCCAAGCGAAGTGACTGATGTGGACATACAGGGCCAATGGGGCTGATACGCTCTGTCGGACGCCACGGCCCGTCTGCAGGGCTGGGCCAGCTCCCACCCACATGTCCCATATAGTCCTCCCGCCATCTTCCAGGAAACTCAAGATGAGCCACATGGCCCCTCCCTGCCCACCTGTTTCTGCCCCCCTCGGCCCCCTGCCCGCCAGAGCAGGTCACTGTCCCCACGGGGCGGGGGCGGCGGGGGGGAACGTGCTCCTCCCAGCCACTCTCTGTCTGCTCCCCACTGCGCACCCCAACCACACCCTTTCTGTTCTCTGCGCTCCCATCTGTCCCTCTGTGGGAGTCCCACAGCCCACGCCGCTCAACTCAGGGGTCCCGCACGGCCTGGGCGGCAGTCAGGAGGGGCTCTGGTAAATCCGTCCAGGGGAGTCTCCGCGCGGGCCCTGGGGGAGCACGGCTGCCCCCTCCGCTGCCTCCTCCAAGCCTCCAGCCTGCCTGTGGGGGGCGGGGGCGTAGGGACTCTGAGCTGGAGGCTCTGCCCCTGTGGGTGGCCCAGTCTGGGCAGGAGTCCCTGGAGGACCCTGGGAGGCTTGGGTTTGGTGGGAATTTGCTGTTTTCGTGCGTGCCGTGGAGTCACCCAGTGATCCAGGGGGTTTGCAACGGGGTTTTCATGCTCCACCCGGCTCCTCAGGTGACTTGGGGCCAGAGAGGCCGTAAGCTGCGTGCTCATTGGCCATCCAGGGAAAGCACTTGTGGGAGGAGAAAGGACAGTACAGACCCCTGGCTGAATGGGGCCGGAGGGGGGAGACCTGAGCGTCCTCTGTGGCTGGTCTCCCTCCCAGACCCATGTCCTCATCAGTAAGAGGAACCACCCCTTCCTGTTAGTGACCACTGTGAGGTCTCACAACTGACCAGAGAATAGAGGTGTTTGTGTCCCTTCTCTGCTGTCCCGGTCCCCTCTGCTCCTCTTCCTCACTGTCCCTGCCCCTCCACACTGGGCTGCCCCTTCCCTGCTCGCTCACTGGCTGCACCTGCACTGTATTCAGAGGTGGCTGGACAAGGAAGGTTGGGTACACAGGCCCAGCCCCCTGTCCCAGCTCCCAGGACGCCTGGAGGGCCATTCCTCTGCCTGAGCTTCCGGTCAGCTGAGGCCTGTTGAGACAAGGCAGGTTCGTTTACGGCCTTACCACCCTAAACGCGCCCGACCTCGTCTGATCTCGGAAGCTAAGCAGGGTCGGGCCTGGTTAGTACGTGGATGGGAGACAAGGCAGGTCCTCCTCTTGGGCACTCTGGGGACAGGGACCTCGCTTCTGCACAAGACAGGCCATTTTACTTTCGGGGAGATCTGACTGTCAAACATTTACTTTAACCCTGTGTGCAGTTGTGCACACGAAGGGGCGAGGGCTGTGTGGGCTGCCATCGCTGCACTGTGCGCGTGCGCGAGCGAGAGCGCAGGCACGCCGTCCAGGGGCGCGCGCATCCATCCAGCCGCGGCGCCGGGCGGTGTGCCCCCACAGGCCAGCAGTCTCCATCTCCGAGGGAGACCGAGAGGAGACATGATTCGGTGCCATATACTTTTTATTTAAATTTTCGAGTAGAGCGTGGACCACTTTATAACGAAAGAAAAAGGCTTTGCATCCTCAGAGTTAGCGCGCGCGCAGCAAGCTGGACCGGCGGGGAGTCTGGGGTCGGATCCAGGCGCGTCCTCCACACCTCGGGCCTCTCTCGCGTTCTGCCCGCTCGTGCCAAGTCTTGTCCCGACAAGAGGCTGAGCTCATGCTCGTCGAGGAGCCAAGAGGCCGACAGGTGGCCACATGGGCGGCGGGCGCCTGGCAAGAAGCTCTTTGTCCCGCAAGCAGTGAAATGACGGATGCCATGAGTAGCCTACCCAGCTGGAAAGCCAGTGCAGGCGGGGGCCGCCCTGGCCCCCGCCGGCCTCTGGGGACACCACCGTGCCCACCGCCTGTCCTCCGGGGACACTGCCCTGCCCACCGCCTGTCCTCCAGGGACACTGCCCTGCCCGCCGAGGGCCCTGGGTTGGGGGGGCGGGGAACGCCGCTCTGCGCAAGCTCCCTGGCAACTCCGGTAGCTCGGGATTCGGCCAGCGGTTTAGCATGTTAGCGCCGGCACATCGGTGTAGACAAGGCACAGATGTGCAGAGGGCATCGGCGTGGTTGGTCTTGCAAAGCCCCTCTTGGGCAGCGTAGGGCGCAGGAAAGGGAGCCCCCGCTTGGACGGGGTGAGGCAAGAGAGTCCCTTCCAGGGGAGCCGGAGGGCGTTGGTCGGGCCGCCGTCCCTCTCACCGCGCACAGACACAGCACGCGTGATCCGGCCCCTTTTGTTCCCAAAGCAGATGACACCCCGAGTGGAGGAGCCGGGCCGCCCCCCAGCGGCAGGGGCAGCCCCCGAGCCTGGGCACCGGCTCTGGACTGCGTGCATCACAGGAAGCGGCTCATCCTGAACAGTCAAGGAGGCCGATGTTTTCCTCCGAACTCCTGGTGATTAATGTGGCTGAGAGAGAACGTCATGGAATATTCTGACAAAGCCTTCTTTTGCAGGGACCTGAAGGGTTTCATCGCCGGCACTGGGGCACTGGGGGATGTGCTCCCACAGTTCTGCGGACACGCTGGGCTCTAGCAAGAGAAGAGCAGACCCGGTGGCTCAGCGATTCTGATCCCCTGCAGGCAGGGGTGGTGCAGGGGGGCGAGCGGAGCACCGCCCTCCTGGGGAGAGTGAAGGGCCGGAAGGGGTCTCAGGTCCACCATGGGCGCGCTGCTGCGTCCGTTCACAAGAACACCTGCAGCCGTGGGAAGGCTGTCTCAGCCCCCAGATTCGCAGCGGTCTCTGGGCCGCCAGAAGTGTGAGGTGCAGAGTCACAGCTCCGAACATGGCAGTCCCCGACAGACGGGGAAGCTGGAGGCAGCCCTCCAGTCCCCGGACCCTGGGGGCTCTCGGGGTAAACGCCGGCAGGGGCTTCAGAGGCGAGGTCAGCCTCCACGGAAGCTGGCGGGCGGCCTCGACTTCCCTGAGTGACTTCTCCTTAACTCCCCAGCTCTGGCCCCGCTTACAGCCGGCACCGGGCCCTTGGGACTCAGTCCCTGAGTCCCGCCCAGGAGCGGCTTCCCACGGCCACCCTGAGACCACGAACCGAGTCCCAGCCACTTATCGGGGAGAAATCCCCGGGCGCCAGCAGGGTGGGGAGGGCGGTGGAAGGGTCAGTACCGTGAGCCATCACTGCGCCTGCGCAGGGCACCCGGTGCCCTGCCCCGCCCAGCGCCCTGGGACCAGAGTGGGGGAGGCACCTGCGTCCCTGCTGCAGGGGGGCGGGGGGGTGCTGGGAATTGGGCCTCCACTCCCAGAAGTGGGGGGAGGGGACTTCCCCTCCGGGGATAGTGAAGGCAGGCGAGCCCCGGCACCCCCTCGCAGCCCCCAGATTGTGGTGTCCATGGACCCCCCAGCGTAGGGCATCTGTGGGTCTTGGGAGGCAAACGAAGTGGAGCGTGGAGCCGTTAAGCTGACGGGGGGCCGCTGGCAGCCCACCGCGATCAGGGCCCTTCTGGGGTTTGCACAGACTGGACACCAGGAGGCAGAGGCCTGGGAAAGGGAGCCCGGGGCGCCTCGGGTCTTCCGGCCAACTTGCGGGGACCCCTGCACTCCCCGAGGGGACACCGCGGGTGGGGGACTTGTGCCCTCGTGCCGCCCCGCCCTGAGTACCAGACCTGCCTCCCCGGCGGGTACCCCCCCACCGGAACCCGCAGGAGTGCGTCTTGCAGGACTTTCTGCGTGCGTCCGCCTGGCTCCAGGCTGTGCGGCGTGTACGTGCATGTGCGTGCGTGTGCACGCGTGTGCGCCTGCCCCTCCTGCTCAGCGGGGGCTTGCTGAGCTGTGCGGGGCGGGGGGGGGGGGGAGCGTGCGTGTGCATACACGTGTGTGCGCGCGTGCATGCAGGTGTGCTGGCCTCCCCTTGTCCCCATCTCTCCACGCAGCCATTTCTTTCATACATCAGCCTGGACGTGGTTTCCATGGAGTTCTGACAAAAACTGGAATTCAAATCACAATCAGGGCAGCGGTGGGGGCAGCCGGAGGGGGAGTGCCGGGCCGGGGACTTTTCCTGCACCGGCTCCAGGGACAGGCCTGGGCCCATGGTGCTTCCCCTTCCTTCAGGGGTATTTTAAATGTATGGGATTCTTTCCCGGGCAGTCCTCCCATTGCCTGGCGGTGGCAGTGAGGCCACAGAGGTGCCTCTAGCGGAATTTCGAGGGTGGATTTTTCCCCTGCACACGTGCTGGAACAGGGATCTGAGCTCAGGAGCTTGCAGGAGGGGCTCGTCCAGAGCGCTGGCTTCATGGGACAGTGGCACTGTTGTCCCACTGTCCCCAAAGTTTTGTCTCCCTGACTGGCCTGAAATTCCACCATTAGAGTTTTATTTCTTTGGATATTCTTGTAAAATGTCAGTGCACCTATTGGAGCTTGCCAGTGAGTCCCTTGCATCTGGGGGTGAAGAGGCCCCTGAGGAGGGGGCGGAAAACTCCTAAGGAGAGGCAGGGAGTGTCTGGAGCCTCATTCTTCAGCCCGGTGCCAATCAGAAGGCAGCAGTGAGTCAGCGGGAGGCCCTGAGGCGCACGTGGCAGGTGAATGAAGGACTGCGGGACGGAAGGGGGAGGGCACACGGCCCAGGTCCTGGCCCCTCTGAGGGCATGTGCTTCTGCGCAGGCTGTTGAAGGGCCAGGTCTACCCCCCGCGCCCCCACCTTTCCAGGAGCTTCCACTCAGCACCTGGGCCGTCTCTGGCTGGTGGTGTTTGGATGCAGCTTTCCCTCCACGCCCAGGGGGACACCTCGGGGATGCCGCGGCGAGAGACAGGAAGCACGAAAGGAGACGAGGGGTTGGCTGTGCCAGAGGCCAGGGCCCGTGCGCGTCCCCGTCCCCAGGCGTCCCCCCACACGCCGGCCCCTGGGGAGAAGCTCACTGGCTTCCCTCGGCTGTCTTTGCTGGCTCCAGGGGCCGTGAGACCAGAGTCTGACGCTCACAGACTCTGCTCCTGGCACGAGGCCTCCTAGAGGCGGGGACCCGGGGGTGGGGGCGGGGCTGGGGGGGGGGGCAGCGTGCTGGCTGCACAGCAGGGTGGGCCCGGGTGTCCCCGCCTCCAGGCCTCGGGGGCCCACGGCTTACAGGGTCTTCTGCAGAAGTTCCTTCTGCTGCTGCTGTTTCTTGAAGCCCTGGGTGAGGGACAGGCCCCGAGCGGGGTCACCCCAGCCCCCGTCCCCCAGCCTCTGGGAGACACCACCACAGGCCCCGTGGTTTTGGTAAAAGGGCCCTGTGGAGGGCTGTCTGCTGCACCAGTAAGTGCCTGTTGAATAAACGGATGAGCGGATGAGCGGAGGGGGCCCACTGGCCCCTGGAGGTCAGATCCCAGCCACCGCGGCCATGGCTCCTTTATTGAGGGGCGGGGGCTCGAGCCACCCAGCGGGGGTTTCAGCATCGCTGCTGGCCAGTCACGTGGGACACGGGTCTCTGCGACTGGCTGCTGGAGCTGCCGTGTGACGTGGCCAGGAGCTGACTCCACGGGCTGGACGGCACGAGGGGGCCTGGCTGCGCCTCTGCCCGCACGAAGTGCGCACACGGGAAGGGGGAGGCTGCAGGAGTCAGACTCGGGGCTGCGGCGCAGACCCCACCTGCTGCGTCCGGGGGGCTCCGGGGTGGTGGGGCATCTGCACTCTGTGTCAACCCTGCCCCCACCCCAGGGAGCCGTCCCTTCTGTCCATCCTGGGCTGCGTCCACTGACAGTCACATGAGTCCCAGAGGGAGGAAGGACCACACCCATTTGTCAGGTGTCGGAGCCGAGGCGGTAGGATCCCTGCCCGAGGTCCGGGGCACCAGCGAGGACAGAGGGCCTCCCGGAAGGAGTCCGGGTCTCGTTCTGTTGCCCGCTGCCTGGGCCCGGCCTCAGCCTTTGCCAAATGGCTGCCTGCTCGCTCCCTGCCAGGCTGGGCCCAGCTGCCCTGCTCGCCCTGCCTAGAGTAGACGCCTTGTGCGGGGTCAGGGCTGGCCTCGTCCCCTGTTTGGGTGGCCCCTGGGTCACGGGACCCACTGTGGGCTGACCGCCCCCCACCCGGTGCTGTCCTTGGTGAACGGAGAAGCAGGACACGGTTCAGTGGGGTGCTCACTGACATCGTCCCGTCCACCTTGTTTTCATGGGGAGGGGCCACGGAGCCCTGCTCACCCGGGACAGGTGGCCTGGTCCCACTCACAGCTGTCAGCTGGCCGGCCGGTCTCCCTTCAGGCCAAATACGCTCCTAAGCCCGGTGAGACCCTACCTTTAAAAAAGCCTCCATCTCACTTTCTACGCCCTTCTGCCAGTCTTCCCCTGGCTCGGGGGGCCTTCCAGGGCCAAGGCCAGGACCAGGCCATCCTGTCTGGAGACCAGCTCTTACAGACCAAGGAGGTGCCTGCCCTTCTGTATCCCTGGAGCTGGGGGGCTGCAGCCCGTGGGCGGTGACAGACGACTCTGGCAGCGGGCCGGCTGTGCCCGCGGCTCCCCCTCCTCACCTGCCGCTGGGTCCCTAGAACTGGGATCTCCTGGGCCTGGCCGACCGGCCTCCACTCCAGGGAGCCGACCCGAAGCCAGCCCAGCCGTCTTGGTGAGGAGGAGAGGGCAGGAGGCCGGGTCTGCCAATGCCTAGCCGCCCCCCAGCCCCGAGTGGCCTGTGGGGCACGTGGAAGTTTCCTGGGAATGGCCCTCAGAGGGGGGCAGTCTGGCTGCCTGAGGTACCGGAGGAGGGTAGGACCCTCTCCTCACTGTCGGCGCGCCAGGACCGTGGCCGGCACTCCCCCCGGGCACTGCCGCCTCTCGGAGCCGCCGCCTCCCAATTCCCGCCCGGCCCGACCTGTGCCTTTCATTTCTGTCCTCTCCCAGCTCTCCGAGGTCGGGAACAAAGTCTGCCTCTCACCCACCGCTAATTTCTCCTCATTAAAGGCCTTTTCTGGATCCGGGAGACGAACGATCTCTCTCTGGCTTTCAAAGAGGAGAGGAAGGAGGAGTGGGGCGGGCTAAGGGAGAAGCTGAAAGAAATGGGGCCCCGGGCCTCCGCTGACCCCCACTCCTGCTCCAGGGGTGGGGGGCGCCGAACCTCCAGCCTCCTCCCGGCCCCGCCCGCCTAGTACAGTGTTTCCCGGGTGACATTGCTGGAGAAGGTGTGGTTGCTGGACACGCTGTTGGTCTTCCTGGCGAAGGCGGGCCTCTTCCTCCTGCGCCCCCACAGGGGACAGAGGCGGGCCAGCGTGGACAGGAAGGCCTGGCGGAAGTTGGCGGAGACCAGGTTGTACAGGACGGGGTTGATGGCGGAGCTGACGTAGAAGAGCGCGTTGGTCAGCATGTAGAAGTAGTGATAAAAGTCGTAGAGGAACCTGGGAGGGAGGAGGGGGGCCGGCGCTCAGACCCCGCAGCCCCGAGCCGGGGTCAGCCTGGCAGCGCCTGGCCGGCAGGGGCGCAAACCTGATTGGTGGCTTGGGACAAAGGCTTAAGAAACGACTGGCAAATTTCTGACGTGGGGACATTGCGTGGTAAGTCCTAGGACCCTGGCTTGTCCTGAGAAGCTGGACGTCGTGCCCTCACACCCGCTGGCTGTCCTCCCTGGGGGTGCGGCCGGCCGCCTGCCGCCTCCTGGGCCCTGCGGAGCACCTGCCCTTCCGCGTGCGGGTCCCAGCACAGCAGGGCTGCGGGCCGCTCCCCAGCCTCAACCCAGCAGCCATGGCAGGAGCCCCTTCCCGGCCTCCTGGACAGCAGTGTACCTTGCCCTCTGGGGAGGGCATTCTGGAAGCTTCTACGTGGTCTCCTGGACGCGTCTTTTGGCTGCACGGTGCTCCTCGCAGCTCCCCCAGCCTGCGAGGGCCCAGCCCCCACCCACATGCAGCAGGGCCGGCCCTTCCTCGTCTTCATCTAGACTCCGTCTAGACGTCTCTAAACTTGTCTCATGCCCGCTCGCTGGGCCTGCTTTCCGGTTCTGCTGCCACCTGCTCCTGGGCTGAGCAGCTTCCATGGCGTCTGTCCCTCCGTGGCCTTCATCCTTCCCCCAGCCCGGTCACAACCACACCAAGGACGCGTGGGGACATGTGACCCGAACCCTTGCCCTGACACGCCTACCCTCCACCACCCGCGGGTACTCACGGGGTCCACTGGGTGTCTGAGATGTAGCAGAACATGAGACGCCGCACGTGGTAGGGCAGCCAGCAGACCACGAAGGCGATGACCACTGCCCCTGGGACAGAGAGACGTGGCGTGAAGGGACGCGTCTGTTTCGTGCACGGGAGACCTGACACTTGTAGGAGGCGGGTGCTGCCTGCAGGCTCAGGGCAACCTCACTCAATATCCTGATGACACCTTATTAGAGTGTGGGTCACCGCACAGCAGGGCTGGTCTTCGGGCCTCCCTCTCTGCCTGGCTCACACGGGGACCCCACCTCTGCTGCTCCATGGCTGTGCGAGCAGCTGCCTGACCCCCAGGCCACACTCAGGAGACCTGCTGAACCAGTGAATGGATGAGTGATCGGACGGATGGTGGATGGTGGATGGATGAGTGGGTGGACCGGTGGGCGGGCAGGTGGGTGGGCAGGTGGATGGATGGGTGGATGGGCAGATGAATGGACTGGATGGATGAGTGGGTGGGTGGATGGGTGGGTGGATGGGTGGGTGAACAGGTAGATGAGTGGGTGGAGTAGCACCAATCCTGGCTGGAGACAGCCCTTGAGTCTCAGCCTGGACCGCTCCGTTTTCCGGGTCTTAAACTTTGCCCTGTTTGGTGGCGTGAGGCTCACAGCTCTGCTAGCCCCTGGCTGCCCCCGCCCCCACCCACAAAGGGGCCACCCCTCCCCCACCCCAGAGGGCCCAGCAGTCACGTACGTAGGACCCGAACGCCGTGCCGCAGGGCCTGGACCCTGCCAGGCTCGATGGACATGCTGAATGAGCTGTGTTGGTCCCCTGCTGTGCGCACATGGCCTTGCTCAGCCGCCTGGCTGACCATGACGGTCAGCTTGTTGGCGATGACGGTGTTCAGGATGGAGATGACCACCATGGGGAACACGAAGGACATGAAGGTGTTAACCTGCAGAGGGACAGAGGACAGCCGTCAGGCTGGTGTGCAGGGGCCGCGGCCCCTCCGGCCGGGGGTCTGGGGCCTGGAGGATGGAAGGTGCTTGGTCTTTTGGGTCAGACTGGTAGCCATGCACTCCGCTCTCTGCCCATTTCCCACCCACCCCCGGCTCAGAGGGGGTTCACAGGGTCTTTGACACCTCAGGGAGCCCCTCTGCATGGGGTTCAGCCTGTAGACCGTGCGGGTCCTGGCTGCGGTGAAGGGCTAGGGCTCTGTTTCCAGGTCTGGAGACAACACGTCATGGATGCAGCCCCTGAGCCTGGCGCTGGTCCAGGATGGCTGAGCCCAGCTTCCGTCACTCTGGACGAAGACAGCCCTTCCCCGGCCCCACTCCCCTGCCTCTCAGCTTACTGGCCCCTCTAACTTCCGTGTCCTTTGCATCTGGGGAAACTGAGCCACAGACAGGCTAAGGGGCTGGACCTGCACTTGACCAGGCCTGTGTGAGCCCGAGTCTGGCCTTGCCGGGATGCCAGGCTGAGGGACATTCACAGCCACTTCGCAGGGGTGCCCTGATGGGCAGTGGGGACCCGGTCTGCGCAGAGCTGGACCGGACGCCGACATTGCCTCTCAGGGCACCGGCAGGCCAGCCTCGAGCGGTGCACACGCACGCTCGGCTTTTACTCTTCCTGAGCCCTCCTGCCGCCTGGTGCCCTCGCTCCCCGCGTGGCCTCGCCCTCAAGCCGCAGCCGCAGGTCTGTCAGACGGCCCCAAGTGTGCATTTGGAACCTCACGTTCAGAAAAGCGTTTGGTTGTAGGTGGCTCCGCCCCGAGCTACAATTCCTCTGGGAAGTTCCAGGGGTCTGCACCCAGGGATCCCTGGGCCCCAGGCTGCACCCTGCTTCCTCCTACCCGTCTGCCCGCAGCCCTGGAGAGCAGAGCTGAGGGTCCTCGACGATATAGCAGACACGGTGTCCCCAGGGTGAGCGCAGCAGCGCCTCTGGCCTGCTCATACAGACTGTGGACAGGGAGGCCCAGTGGCCACCAAGAAATGCCAGAGGTGCCCAATGGGGACGTGGCAGGTTTGCTCTGTGGCCCTCCTGGCGGTCAGGCATCTGTCCAGAGCAGGGCAGACTCACACGCCTGCTTTCTTGAGGGCGCTGGCTGAGGCCTCCAGAGGCCTCGCCCACCCACACAGTGTTCCAGGGTCCTTCTGGGAGATCTCGAGGGCTTCCAGGAGGTGGCGGCTGAAGGAGACCTCTGTGCCATCAGATCAAATCTGCTAAACTGGGGCAAACGGGCCCTCGGGAGGGGCCTCTCCCACACACGCCAGCCCCGGTGCCCATCATTCACTGCTGCCCCTACCCCCCTGCCGCCGATGTCCACAGAGCTCGGGAGGCAGATCCCCAGATGGGGCCCCATCCCACCTCCCTTGGTGAGGACGGTGCTGGCGTGCAGGGGGGCAGCTCCAGGAAGGCTTCTGAGGCTCCTGCTGGGCTGGGAGCTGGGCAGGGGTGCAGGGGGACGCTGTGTCTGGGCCCTGGAGACAAACTAATTCCGTGTGAGTCATCGCAGCCCGGTGTAATTTAAACAGAACAAACGTCTCCAACACAGATTTTAAATGTCAAAACATTTAAGCTACCGTATCTCTCGGAGCACAGGCAGCAGGAATCACTGTGCTGAGGGCCAGGTGGGGGCCGTAGGCAGGGAGCCAGGGCCCAGCCTGGTGAGCTATGAGGTCTGGTCTGAGGCCCACGGTGGCTCCCCTTGATCCTGAGGTCTGCAGCAAGGACCAGAGGCTGGGCCAGCACTGACTTCCAGCATCCCCTGCCCCTCCGGCCTGGAGATGGACACTGAATCTGGATTATGGGGCCCCGGGGGGCACACCTGACTCTGGGGGCTTGCCTTCTCTTGCCGATGCTCACAGCATGGACGGGGGCCCCTTCCTGCACTTGATCCCCCCACTTCTGAGAAGCCCGCAGCAGCCCATCGCTGACAGCGAGCCAACGGGAGCACGTCTCGTAAGCCTGGCGCACAATCTCTGGGAACGCTGCAAATGTCATCCCAGGAAGGCCGGAAGGCCCAGGCGAGGGAAGCCGGGGCCTCCCAGACAGGTCGGTGCAGGTGTGGACGCCGTGCCTGGTTTGGCATTTGTCCTGCCAAACACAAGACCTGGGAACAGACAGGCTGATGCTAAAATTCATATAGAAACAAGTAATCCAAGAAGAGCCAGGAAAGGTCTGGAAAGAAGAGTGATGGCCAGTGCCAGGCAGGGAGGCAGCAACTTGCCACCCACCTACCAACCACCGGACACACGAGGCCGAGACTCGGAGAGAACAGCTTGGTGTGGAGAAACGGATGGACAGAGATCAGCGGAGTGGAGACAGGCTGGAAATGGCGCCCAGTGAGGCGGAGCACGGTGTTGGTGAAGTCAGCAGCATGTCAGGGAGAGGGAGGCGGGTGACCGCCTGCAAAGCCGGGAGACTGGACCCTCAGGGCCTGCTGTCTCCACCCCTTCTTCAGACCCCTCCCCTCTGCTTCCCGCAACTGCCCACCCTCCAGGTCCGTCCAGTCGGCACATCCCTAAAGGTCTAGGTGGCCCCTCATGGGTCAAATGCAGGTCATTTCTCCAGCCCTGAGCCAATCATGTTTGTCCAGTGGAGCTGAGCCCAGGCCTCGAGTTCTGGATGGAGACCCGGGGCAGGGGTGCGGCCAGATGTATCTGCAAGTCCATTTCCCACCTTGTGGGGAGACCGGCGCAGGGAGGGAGCACGAGGGGGAGGGAGCACGAGGGGGCGGGGGCACCGCCCGGGACCCTGGAGCCCCTGATCCACCATCCGCAGCCGCCACTCCCAGACTTTTAGTTTTTCTTGAGCAAAATAACTATTTCCTTATTCCCCTGAGGACAGTCTGAATTGGCTCCTGAGACTTGTACCCTAATCACAGAGACCCCACGCCAACTGACCACGGAGACCCCACGCCAACTGACCACAGAGACCCCACGCCAACTGACCACAGAGACCCCACGTCAAGTAACCACGGAGACCCCACGCCACAGAGACCCCATGCCAACACAGAGACCCCAAGCCAACTAACACAGAGACCCCATGACAAGTAACCACAGAGACCCCACGCCAACTGACCATGGAGACCCCATGCCACCGATATGCAGATGGAGCAAAGGTTAAAACCTAGAAAGTACAGCCACAAAATGATCTGAAACAGAATTTCAAAAATAAAGCAGTTCAGGCACTACTATAAAACTTTGCTATAAAAAAAAAAATCAATGATGGAAAAAAATCGATTCTCTCAGCCCTGGGAGAAATCACTGTCGCACCTTGCCTCCGAACATCCCGGTAACCGCAGGCCCTCCGGCCTCACTCACCCTGTGCACTGGGGCGGCTTCCAGCTGGATGCAGGGAGCCCGGCAGGAAGCAGGGTCCCAAGCCGGAGCATCCAGCGGCCCAGCCCGGCCTCGGCAGCCCAGCACCTCCCTCCCAGAGTCCACCCTCCATCGTGACACGGTGGCTGAGCGCCCTCCCCCGTGGCCTTGACTGACCATGGGGCGATCTCTGACCACAGTGGGCAGCCTGCTTCGGGGAGGACAGGGCTTCTGAGCTCCAGGCCACGAGTTGGAATGCCTCCCCGCGGCCCTCTGACCCTTGCTTCTGGGCTCTGCAGCCGGCCAGAGCTGGAAACCCCTGAGGGGGGACAGGGCCTCCTCGAGGCTTGGGTTTGGGAGGGGGGCGGAAATGGGAGGGGAGGATTGGACCTTGGCCTCAGACCTGGTGGTCCACTGGCTGCTGTGGCTTTGGGCAGTTCCAGAACGGCCTCTCAGCCTTAGCTCTCTCACTTCTGAAAGGGGGACAGTAGGGGCGTTCAGCCCAGCGCTGAGAGCACGGGCTGTACCGCGTGGTGCCCAGGATGTGACTGGGGGGTCCGCCGGGGGACTGTGCCGGCGTGCCCTGAGGACGCGGGGCTGCTCTCTGCCCTCCAGCACCGGTGATCTCGTGAGCGGGATGGGGTGGAATGGGTACGCGATAAAAGGAGGTGTCCATCGAGGGACAGAGGGTCTTCCTGGAGGGGAGGGCTTTGCCAGCCTGCAAGGGGCACCCCTGTGGGTGCGGGCAGCCTGGCCCGGCTCCAGGCCTCGCTCAGCCAGGCGGCTTTCCGCTGGGACCCCTCTCCTTCGTCTTTCAAACGGCCTAGTCTCACTCTTCACTTCTTCTGTTTTGTCCTGGGGCCCATGTCTCTACTTGACCCCGTGTGGTTCGCTAGAGGTGGCCCTGAGCTCACATGCTTCAAGGCGCCACCACCAGCCCGCGGTGACGGGGGAGGCACAGAGCAGGGTCAGGTTGTTTGCAAAACTGGAATGAAAACCACATGTCAACCTGCCTCCCCAGGACTGGGAAGTGTGAGGGGCGTAAGTGACCAGGTCTCCGTGGGCTTGTCCACATTCCAGAGGTGGGGCCGAAGACAAGAAAAGGGGGTTTCTAGACGACACGGCCCAGGGTTTTCCATCCCTCACCTGACAAGCACCCCGACGCTCTCGATGCTGCCGGGATCTGCCACCCAGTAGGGTCACACACAGGGACAAGTGTCTGGAGGACAAGACGGAGCACGGCTAAGCTGCACGCTGCCCCGTGGGTCAGAGCGGGCTGCGGGCCTGGGCTTCTGGGGGAAGAACTGCCGGTGTTCCTGAGCCCACAGGTGGAGGCCAGGGCAGAGGACGGGGCGTGTGACCCGGAGGGGCCGTGAGACTCGTGCTTAGTGCTGAAAGTCCAGCACAGAGAGGAGGACTCCAGGCACTGGGTGCCGCGTGGGGCTCAGCCACCAGCCTCTGGCTACGTGCCGGCCCACCCAACACAGTCCATCCCCACGAGAGCTCCAAGAGGCAGACTTTGGCTCAACCTAGAAGAGCATTTTGAGTGCCCCTAACTTCTCCTTTCTAGTTGATACATGAGCGGACACCTTCCGGGAGCCAGACGGCGTGCTCAGAGCTCTGCCTGGACTTCACTGAATACGGACGTCACGTTAACAAGGTAGAAGCGATCAGTACTGTCACTTAATCGGAGAAGCAACCCAGACCCCGCACTGCGCCCAGACCCCGTCCGCCCCGCGGCTGGGCCGCTCACTTCCCAGTCACAGATGTTTCAGAGGCGGGGGGGGGGGGGGGGCAGACAGAAGGGCGAGCAAGCATCCCCTCGTGTGGGCGAGAGCCAGACCAGGTGCGGGACCTCATCCTCGTGGGCACAGCTTCGCTGGCATGTGGCTTGCCCGCATGCCCAGAGAGGACACTGTTTTGGGGTGAGTGCGAAGTTTTGAGAACAAGTTCTAGTTCAAAGATCATGACTCCTTGGTGATGTCTCTGAGCTGAACCTCTGCGTTTCTCTCCTTTCTTTGATCTCCCTTTGGCTCCACTCTGGCTTGAAACTTCTGGGAGAGGCTGGACAGCGGCACTGCGGACTCGGCGAGAGACAGCGCTGCCGCCCAGAAGCTGGGGGTTCAGCACCACGGACAGTGCCACCAAAGCAGATGGCGCCCCTGGGGACCTGGGGCGGGGAAGACCTGGAGTGGGGGCCAAGGAGGGGGGGGCAGGGGGCGGGGGTGAGGGGCTGGAGTCCGGGAGACCTGAGGCAGGGACCCCAAGCCAGCTAGGAGCAGGGGCCGCCGGGAACACCCACCCCATCTCTAGACCCTTCCCATCTGGATGAGAAGCAGGTGAGCACCTGTGACCCGTGGAGGAGGCAGCCCCGCGGCCAGCAGCCCTGTGCCCGGGAGGGAGTCTCCCTCCTGAGGCGCTGGAGCCACATCCTGTCTGCTCCTGGCTGCGCTGCGAGGGCTGGCACCAGCCGGGCTGCCGGGAGACCCTCAATTGGATTAGGACAGTGGCCTGCCCGGCATGCCTGCCCCTTCCTGAGGGCTGGAGAGGCAGCCTCCACAAGGAGCAGGGTGGCCCCTCCCCTGGGTGGCACGCTGGAGGGGCCCCAGGGGCCTGGCCTTGGCTGAGAGTTGGGGGCCGCATGAACCCCCACAGCAGCTGGGGTGGCGAGCCGGCTCCTCTCAAAGCCACGCGGAGGCCGTCTGTACCGTGCGGCCAGCTGTCGGGGCCTGGGCTGAGGGCCTCTTTGCTGTGCTGTCCAGTGTCTGCTGGCTAACAAGCCCGTGGGACTGCGCATCAGTGGGACATCGGCTACGTGGCGGCAAACGGGCTTTAAGAATCCTTGACGAGCGGACGCAGCAGAGCAGTGAGCAGGTGTGTGGCAGCCCGACCCCGGGGCAGGGCCCCCACTTTTGTGCCCGACAGAATGAGGGCAGGAAGGTGCCGTATTGCTCACCTAACACAGGGACACTGTGGCCGTGCAGGGTGCGCCTGGCTCCTGTCCCCCCCCCCCGCCCAGCACCCCACGCTGTGATGACGTTTTCTTGCTGTGACGAGGTCCGTCTTGCAGGGTGGCCCGCAGCCAGCTGCGGCGCGCCCCACCGCGCAGACCCGAGCCACGCTGATCAGGCTGCTACGCTTTCGTGTGCATTTTCCTAACGTGTGGGGAATTAATCTGAATCAGGGATCAAGAGTGGTGCCAAGTCACTGAGCACAGAACATTCTGGAGGCTTCGCATGAGCCTTTGACAGAGTTCAGGGCGTCAAGGCTCTGCCCCACGCCGGGAAAACCTGGGACCTGGTCTTGATCAAGACCCCAGGGCGAGGTAGGGGGCCGTGCACAGACGCTGGGGGGGTTTCCCAGGAGTTCAGCGGATCCCGGCTGTGCCTCTGCGCGGGGCTGGAGAGGCCGGGCTCCTACACCGAGGGACCGAAATCCCCGGCAGGAGCATCGACTGCCTGTCAGCCACGCGGCCAGGAGGGCAGTGCCCAGCCAGGGCTCAGCCTGGGGACTGTCCCCAGCCCCGTTCTCCAAGTTCCCGGCGTCACAGGCAGATGGACGTGAGGCCCTACAACTGTCAGTACTTTCTCGCCCCATAATCATGTGGGCAGTTTAGCAAATATCCTGTTCCTTCCCAATTTCGAATTACCGTCCCCTGGCAGGGTGGCCGCTGCGCTCCGGGGGACATCTGCTCTGTGCCCTCCATCTCCCCGCCTCCCAGGAGAATTAGTGCTCCGTCCCTGCTGTATGTAAATCTGATTATGGTGGCCCAGAGCCGAGTGGCGGTGTGAGGGCGGAGGGCTGGGGGCGCCCACTCACACCTCCAAGCCGAACTCGGCCCGACCGTGGCTCTACGTTCCTCCCCATGGCTCCGGCCGCGCCAGTGGGTACAGGAGGGTGCCGATGTGGCCACCGCATAACGGTCAGTGCGCGAGGTCCCTGCTTCCTGCCTATAGTCCGTTGTTACTCCAGTGAACTCGACCGCAGCGGGACAAAGTCTCACCAACACAGAGGCCGCAGGGTAAAGCCCACAGCCCAGCTGGGGGCGGAGTGGAGACGGAGCGGTCCTCCGACTGGGTAAACAGCCTGGGGGCCGCCCCCTCGGCTGGGAGACCTCCGATCGATGCGGCTGCTTTCGAGTGAGCCCCCACCTGGTTCCGGCTCTCTGCGCCTGTCCTGTCCCCAGACCGGCTGCCACCAGCCCCCACGTGCTGCTAAGTGGCCTGCTGGTCCCCGGTCATCGTGGCGATGGCCTGCACCTTGCGATCCCCAGGACCTCCCAGGGGCCTGAGAGCCCCCTTCCTGATAATCGTCACGCGCAGCCTTGGCCCTGCGGGGTCACCACGGGGCCAAGCCCTCCCCTATACAACTTGGGCTAAGAGGCGACTGTCACTGGTCCCTTGTCAGCTCCTGCCCCATGGAGGAGGGTCCTCGAAGTCTGCTGATGGCTTCCTGAGCCCCTGGACGCACACCTTTTGCAATGTGGTTGGTGGCTGCTCCCACGAGCATGTGGAGTCTGGGCCCAGCCCCTGCCGGTCCTGGCTCTGACCTGTGACATGCAGTGATGCAGACAGGTGACGGAGGCCGTCTTGGACCATCCAGGCCTGTGCAGCCAGCAGATGACGGAAGCCATGCAAGTGACCCCAGCTGAGACCAGCTGAGCCGGCCCAGTTCCCATCCCAAGAATCACAAGCACTGCTACTGTGTGAGCCAACAAGGTGTGGACTGTTCTGTTGCGCAGCAGAGGCTAGCTGATACACTGCCTGACAACATACTGTATTTCTTCTTTTAGAGAGAGAAAGGGGTGAGTAGGGTCAGAGGGAGGGAGGGAGAGAATCCTAAGCAGGTTCCATGCTCAGTGCAGCGCCCGATGTGGGGCTTGATCTCACAACTATGAGATCATGACCGGAGCCAAAATCATGAGTTGGACACTTAACTGACTGAGCCAGCCAGGAACCCCAGTATTTTTAACGTATCTGCCCCACCGCTACAGCTTCTCTTTGGAGAGAAACACCCCTTGTGTAAGTAACATGTGGCCCGCCCCAGGGGCTGACCCGAGAAGGCAGGGGGTCGTGTGCAGCTGACCGGCTGTCCCATCCCAGAAGGCGGGGACTGGTCTTGTAAAGCAAACTCAGGCGGCGCCTGCATGTGCAGAGCCAGGGCCAGCGGTGCGAGGAGGGCGCAGGGCGCTTTCCTCCCACTTGTGCTTCCTGTAAAGAGAGGTTCATCAGTGAGCGTGACCTATGGTCCGACTTCTTGGAAAAGCAGCAGTGTGTAATTAAACGTGGCAGGAGGAGAGCTGGCTCCTCGATGGAGGATGAAAGTCAAATGTGCAAACAGACGTGGGGCAGGCGGGCCGGGTCCTTCAAGGGCGCTGCGGTCTGAGGATGTGGACGTGGGAGCCTCCCTCCATCCCTGCTTCAGCGGGCTGACTGCCACGGGCACTTGTGTGTCTACTTGTGCAGGGGTATGTGAGTGAGTGTGCGCGCACCTGCCTATGTGCGTGTGCTGTGAATATGTGCGTGTGCGTGTGTGTTTCTGGACGCACACACATGTGCATGTGTGTGCACGTGTGTTTCTGGGTGGGTGTGAGCGTGTGTGCACTCGGCTTCCCTGGGCTCCTGCTTTGCCACGGGCTCACACAGAACCCAGGATGTCACTTTGACCAGGAAACGCCTCCGGACGGTGAGGGGCTTGGGGACCTCGGCCTCCTGCCCTCGTCGCGGTGCCCCCAGATTGAGCCGATCCCGCCTCCCGAACCCGGAGGCGACATGTTTCAGAACAAACTGCCTGCTCAGCGAACACAGCGGCTTTCATGTTCACACTTCTGCTCGGTGCACAGCCTGGACGCCCGAGCCCAGTAGCCAGGGCGGTGGTCAAACACGGGCTCCGGGTCTGGCGTGCGGACCAGACCCCCAGGAAACAGGGATCGGTTGGAACCCCAGTTCTGGGGTGACCCCTTTTCCGTCTGCCCTCCAGGGGGACTGCCGCCTCCACTCACAGCCTCACAGGCTGAGGCAGAGGGAACTCGGGAACCCCACGGCCGGGCTCCGCCCCCTCCATTCCGCACAGCTCGTCCTGCAGCTCTGATGCCAGCACTGGGCGCGCCCGCCTCGCGCTGCCCGGGGGGAGAGATTCCGCCACAGACTGGATGCTGTGTCCCCCCAAATTCAGATGCAGGATCCTGGCTCCCAAGGGTACGGTGTTAGGAGGTGAGGCCTTTGGGGTCATGAGGGCGTGAAGACATCACGGGAAGCAGCCGTCGTGACCCGGATCTGCCGGCGCCTTTGGCCCGGACCTGCGGCCTCCACAGTTGCGAGGCACGCGTGGCCGCTGTTCTGAAGTCCCCCGTCCCTGCTGGAGAGGCCAGAGGGGACAAGACCACCTGCATTGGCTGTGCACCTGCCAGAAGCAAGGGGACGGGTCTCTGGGCCACGCCTGGGCCCAGGGCCACTGTCCTCAGTGCAGGGGGGCCGCTCCCCCGGCACCCCCCCTCCACCCGTGAAAGGAATTTTATCTCCTTCCTAGGAGGGTGCTCGTCACAGGCATGGAGCTGGCTCACTTGTTACCTTGGGAGTTTCTAGTAAGATCTGGGACTGTGTTGGGGAGCGGGGCTCTGGCCGAGCCGCCAGCAGCCCCTGCGGACCGCAGCCGCGGCATTCCCGCCTCCCCCGGCCGCCCTCACAGCGCCTGCCTAACCGACCGGGCTGGCCAGGGCGCAGGGCTGTTGGGAGCTCCAGGTGGGGACAGGCCGAGCTCTCCGGCGCAGACTGAGTCCAGGGGTCGCCTGAGCGCCAGGTGGGCACAGGGCAGGCTGGAGGGACAGCTCACCTTCCTTTGGTCGGTGCGTGGCCGTTTATGATGGCACGTGTTTGTGCTGTCCCCACCTGTCGGCCGCGTGGGGACAGAGCCCGGGGCTCCGGCCCCTGAAACGCTTCCGGTGGGAACGGCAGACAGGAGGCCAGCGCCTCAGCGCCCCGGCTCCTGCGAGCCCCGGCCACGGCCCCGGTGGCTGACAAACAGCAGGAATCTGTTTCTCGCTGCTCTGTAGGTGGGCGGGGCGTGGGGGGAGGGATTGAGGGTGCTGGTGGGGTGAGCCAGAGAAGGCACCCTCCTCTCTTGCCCCGTCTCCCCCCACCCAGGCCTTAAAAACGACCTGAGTTGCAGCAAGTAGCTGAGGCCTGAGGCCAGTTTGCTGGGGTGCCGGCGGGGGCACCAGGGGGCAGCAGTCCAGACCTGACTCGGGACAGACCTGTTCCAGGGCCGTCTTGGCTGTGTGTCTGACCAAGTGGCTCCCCCATGCGCAGCCCCAGTCTCCTGGTCTGTAAACGGAGATGGTCCAAGGAGCCCCCAGCCCCGAAGGTCAGAGTTAGCGCTCTTTAAAAAAATCCTTATTTATTTTTGAGAGAGAGCAAGTGTGAGTGGGGGAGGGGCAGAGAGGGACAGAGGATCCCAGGTAGGATCTGGGAGGTCATCGCAGAGCCTGACGCGGGGCTCAAACCCACACATCACGGGATCGTGACGCTCAACCCACTGAGTGGCTAATCCCGGGGCCCCCAGAGTTAGCTCTTAAAGCTGTAGTTAGTGGTGTGAGACCTCCCGATCCTGCCCCAGGACCTCACTGAGACAATGCGCTAATGACACATTTACCCCAGTAAGCGGGCTCACCCAGCTCAGAGCTTCCCCAAGGAGAGTGGCTGTCCCAGGGGGGTGTCCCCCTCGTCCAGAGGTGGCCCTGAGCCTCCCTTCCTAACCTGGGCTGGGACGGACGCGGATGGAGTCCACGAGGGAGCCTCCCCTTGCCCCAGGGGGCGGCTGTCCCAGCACGCAGGGGTGTGGGCGGGCCTGTCCGCCAACCGCCTCCCACGGCAACCAGCTGGTCCCTCCCCCCTGCCAGCGCCAGCCACGTCCCCCCAGAGTCGTGACTCCCAAGGCGCCTCTGGCCGTCTTGCCGAAGACTGAAGCCACTTCCCAGCTATAACTGGTGATCAAGACTCATTTTCTCTGACAGATCTTCTCCCGGGAAGAGATTCACACGCATGCTGTTTGTGACACTTAAATTGCTCGGAATTTGCAAGTCCAATGCCGGCGTGAATATTCATGTCTGTGTGCTAGCCTTGCGGTTCTCTTTTCCTCGGCTCCCAGGATGCAGCGCCTGGGGGGCCGCGCCTCTGCAGCGAAGTGACAAGACTACTGACGCCTGTGGTGGCTTCTCATCAGAGAACGTTCTGGAACCTAAAAGCCGCCAGAGGTCCCTTTCACCAAGCGGTCTGGGCTGTCCCCGGGCCCCCCACCCCCGTGACCCCACCAGGCCCGGCACAGGCCAGGGAGGGGCAGGAGGGCTGGAGGGAGTGAGGAGGGAGGTGCTCAGGCCTCCTGTTCGACCTACTTTTCTTAAACCAGAGGGGGCTGTGAGGGGCTCTGGCACAGACCCCGGCCTCCCCTGAACTTGGCCGGGGACGGGCTGTGCCCCCAGGACATGCAGGCGGCTCCCCCTTCCGTTTATCATGGAACACGGAGCTGACAGCATCGGGATGCGCTTCCGCGGCCACGGGCACCAACCGAGGGCCACGGGGCCGGCTCTGAGCCCAGACAGTCAGCGGCAGCCAGGCGTCCACGCCTTTGAGAAAGGCCTGACCTGTGGAGGCCGCATGACCCGGCCATCGAGGGGCTGGCCCGCCGCCCGGCTCGGAGGTGAATGCGCATGCGCAGCCTCCGGCAGCCCGGCCTGGCGCGTCCTCAAAACAAACGAGAAGAGCGAGGAGAGCGGCCGTGCGGCGCGGTAATTCCACCCTGGGTACATCCGCCTAAAGGGCCGAAAACAGCGTCAGAGAACTACTCGCACACCCGCGTTCCCAGCAGCCGCGGGTGGAAGCCGCCCGGTGCCCACGCGCCAGCGAACGCTGGTGCACACAGCGGAGCATGGTGCTGGCACCTGCTACAGCGCGGGGAGCCCCGAGGACCCGACGCTGAGCCACACACACCAGCCACAAAAAGACAAAACTCTGACGCTGTTTCTAGGACGTCCCTGGAGGAGTCGAAGTCAAGGAGACAGAGCAGACGGCGGGGCAGACGGGGGCAGCGTCGGGCTTGCGAGAGGGAAGGGTCCCGGAGCGGAGGGCGGTGAGGGCCGCACGGAGCGTGACTGTGCTTCGGACCGGCACCTGTGCTCGCAGAGATGGTCAAGATGGCACAGTTCACGGGGACTTTACCACAGGACAAAAAATTGGAAGAAAACCCCAAAATGTACAAAGAACTCAACGAGAAAACAAATATCCCCCCAAATGGGCGAGGGATCTGAACGGACCCCTCAGCACAGAAGAGCCGCAGACGGCGAGGCAGGCTGTGGAAAGGGGCCCCACGCGGGGCCCAGGGGGTCGCCAGCGGGAAGGAGGAGATGCAGTCCGCCGCCGACGTAAAAGCAGACCGGGCGGGGGGGCGGCCGGGCACACGCGCGCCCCTTCGCTGCTGGCAGGACTGCCACAGGTCTGGTCACGGCGGAAGGTACTGCTGGTTTCTCACAGGAGAAACACGCTCCCACCATGGATCCAGCAACCACACCCCTTCCGTTCACCCGGGGGAGCTGAAGCCTTCCGTCCACACAACAGGCTGCACACGATGTCCACGGCAGCGTTGCCACAATCAGCAAAGCTCAGCAGCACCCGAGATGCCCTCGGAGGGTGACGGGCACACGAGCCCGGGGCCACCCAGACGGCGGGGCACGACTCAGGGCTGACAGGACACCAGCTACCAGGCGCTGAAAACACAAAAGCTTAAGTGCAAACTCCGGATCGAAAGAAGCCAATCAGAGAAGGGTCCACACCACGTGGTTCCAAGTCCATGACCGTCTGGAAGAGGCTGAGCCGTGGACACGGGGAAGCGCTGGCTCCGGGCAGAATTCCGTCACGCCCTTCAGACGTTTGGAAACAGCTCCTGGGTCCCCTTAGCCCCTAGTGGCACAGCCGTCCTGGGTGCTTGGGACACCTACGTCCCCACCCACGTTGTGGCCACCCCTCCCAACGGCATGACCCAAAAGCTGTGGTTATGAAAGAACAGTACCCAGAACTGTACAATGATTAATAAATGACTAATATAGCTTTAGGAAAATAATCACTGTAACGTCTCGCGGGGAGAGCGGTTGATTTATGACACGGGAGGCGGGCAGCCGGGAAGGCCCGCCCGCCCTGGGCGGGGCACCACCTGATACTTCTGTGTCGACTTCTCCGCTTCCCCAGAGACCACCTGTTTATATGAAACTTATTATGTCGGATCAACCATAATGTACCTGCCCGAGCAAGGTCTGTTTTTCTCGGGAGATCGCTTCTGATCGCCAACAGGCTTGGCTTGGGGTGAACACACTCCCAATAAGCACGGGGCCGCGGGGTCGCGGGGGCACCGCTGTCACAGCCGCCGTCCCCGCCCCCTTCCTCGTTTGCAGACGGCTTGTTTGTGCCTAAGTCTCCCGGGCGCTGTTCACAGAAAGCGGCACAGGCGGCCAGCTTCCTCGGGACACATCCGATTTCATCTGAAACGGGCGCAGCAGCAGTGTTCAAAGCTAAGCCAGGAGCTGCCTGGTGCTGCTGTGTGAACAGCCTGACAGCAACCCGGGGACCGTGCTCCTGCCGTGGACCCGGGGTCCCCTCCCCAGCCCCGCCGTCGGGGCTCGGTCTCTCCGACGATGCAGAACAGCCCCGTCCGTTAAGTCCGCCTGACTGGGGAGGGGCGCGGGTCCGTCTCTGACCCCAGGCCCCCAGCCCCGGGGCAGATGGTGCAGGATCCGATGTGTCTGGGCTGATGGCTCCAGAGGCTCCTGAAGGGACCAAAGGGCTCTGCGAAGCTGAGGAAGAGGCTGCCCACCCGTCTCCCCACATCCTCTGCCAGCTTCCTGAGCGCTTGAGGGTTAGGCTCCCCATTCCCGGGCCTCACCCTCACCAACCACATCCTGCCTGCACTGACCCCCCCCTCAATCAGACAATTGGGCCCTCCCACAAAGACGCAGGTTGCTGGGGGAGAGCCTGCCCTCCCCCCCAGGAGGGGACAGCGCTGTGATGTGGGGGTGGGGCCTCCTGGGCCCGAGGGTGGGGCCTGACGTTGGGGCCAGTGCAGGAGGTCTCAGCATTCATCATCAAGCCCCACAGTCTGCCAGGCAGTGTCCCCAACTAAGACCTAAACCCTAAACCTTCTCTGCCCAACAAGCTGCAGTGTGGGCACCCTCCCTGGCACTGGGCAGGGGCACCGGCCCTGTTTGTCCAGGGATGCCTGGTTTTAGCGCCTAGGCCTCACACCTGGGAAGCCCCCAGTCCTGGGCACAGGCGATGGCCGCTGGCGCCCGCGGAGGCCGGCCCGGGGTGGCCGAGCACCCGGCTGGTCTGTGACCCCCGGCAGGGAGAGCGCGGCTCAGAGCCAGTGCGTCCTTCACGCACATTCCTTTTTCCCCTTTCTCCGTCTGAGCAAGACTCGCACACAGAGGCTGACGTCCACATGCAGACGCATCTTCCGCCTTCTGCGGAGCGCCTGGCTGGCCCCACGTGGAAGTGGGGTCTGAGGGCTGGCGGGCAACTAAAGCCACAAACGGCTTCAATTTTTACTGAAACAGAAACAGGTTTGCAGAGGGGATATTGGGAAACGAGCTCTCTGCCATTTTTAGAAACCTGGCAGTAAAAACCTGCAAGAGCGGACAGTTGAGAACGGCAGCTTGGCTCACGCACGGCTGGGGCGTCCGTCTGTCCATCCGAGGTGAACTTTGGTAGCCTGCTGACCCCATGCCGGCCTCTGCCCCTGTTACTCACTGAGAAAGCAGAGCACAGGGATGGTGAGGGTGAGGGGTGGAGGGCTTCATGGAGGAGGCAACCCCAGCCCAGCAGAGCAAGTGGGGGAATGTGGGTGTCTGTGGGGCCGGGGGCAGCATGAGGAGCCCAAACCTCCCTTCTGCTGCATCAAACTTGGGTGCCGGGAGCATACAGGGCACAGTAATCCACCCACTTCCCCGGACTTAGAAGCTGCTCAGCCCTCCTCCAGGAAGTCCTCCTGGTGCTCTAGCCTACACTGCTCATAAGTCATCATCGCTCTTCCTTGTCCTCACAGGGAGCCCTGGGAGGGGGGCAGAGAGCCAGACTGGCCCCGTCTGGGCCCTTGCGGGCCGTGGCTTTGGGGAGTCCCAGGGCTGTGCCGGGCCTGGCACTGTTTGCTGCCCAGTGAGCAGCACAGGGGTTGGGCGCTGGCTCGGCCCTGCCCTGGTCACACAACCGGGGGCCCAGGACACGGCACACGTCTGCTCTGTGCCCCCTGGTCTGGGACAGCATCTCTCCTCGGACCCCTCGGGGGGACCCAGGCCCCTTTCAAATTAACTCGGCCTGTTTCTCGGGCACCTGCACCTGCCTGCCCACCCCGTTGGCCTCAGGGGCCCGACCGAGGCCCGGCTGTCTGCTGTTCGGGTGGATTCCGGGCCTGGGGCCACGCGCCATAGAAGCCGTCAGGGTAAAGCACTTCCAGTCTGAGCCTCTCCCTCCAGCCACCCTGACACACGTCCTTGTGGGACTCCATGTCCAGCTGCCCGTGACAGCCGCCCACCGCCAGCCCAGGGCTCGGAGCCGCGCCCAGCAGCCACGTGCAGTGGCGCTCCTCAGTGTCCACCTGAGCACCGGTGGCCCCTCGCAGCCCAGGGCTGGCTCCGTCTCAGGGCAGGAGGCTGCGCTTCCCCACGGTGACGACCTCGCTTATTTTCGGTGGCAGCGGCAAGCTGTTCACGCCCCACGGTGCTGCGGCCCTTGGGGCTGCCTGTCCGAGGACACTCCCGGCTGGGACCCTGCTGCCTCCTGATAGGTGGACGTCCTGGAATGTGAGGCGCTCAGGCGCCCCGCTGGCCGGGGGACAATGCAGGTGCCGCGCTGGCCAGAAGACAATGCGCAGGCTGCCGAGAGGGGGCCGTCCTCAGTGACAAGTCTGAGGGGCGTGGGGACCACGGCAGCTCCCAGGCATGGGTCCCCAGGGGGGGACGACGTGACTGGGCCTGGCTTCCCATCTGGACCAGATGGTCTCTGGACCAGTGAACAAACACAGGGCAGACGAAGACCCTCTCGTCCCTGCCTTGTGCCCGTGCCGAGCGCCAGAGCCCAGCCCTGCAGCCCGCCCTGTCTGCACAGCCGGCCTCCTGGCTGGACTCAGGGACCCTGGGAGGGCCCCACACGAGGCCGAGTGAAGGACCAGCTGCAGCCTCCTGGCCCCGTTAGTGAGAGACAGGGCACCACGTGGCCCCAAAACCAGCAAAATAATGAGGAAAGCCCTCGATGCTTGAGTGAGCCTGGGCACTGACGGCCCGACCGCAGGGCACAGCTGGGTCCCAGGGGGCCCCGCGTGCAGGGGGTGAGGACATCGGCTCTGTCTCACGGGTGGGACCTGGGGTGCAGAGGGACGGGGGACTGCAGCGCTGTCTCCTCGGACCTCCGGGCCAGGCGCCTCTGGTGTCTTCTTCATAAAGAGCACCTCCTTCTGGGCTCCTTCTCCAACAGCCGCCGTTTCTCCAGGGCAGGAGGAATGAACACACGTCTAATGTGTTGTCGATGGAAGTGAAAATCCGCGAGAGTGGGGGCCCGAGCCACCGGGGGCCCCCGGCTCACAAGGTCAGGGCAAGTGTGGGGCAGTCGACGACAGAGGCCTCATCCATCCTGTGAATTAGTCACAAAGGTCCGGGAAGGATTCCACTAAAACTCAGCAGGAGGTGCCCCAGAAACGGCGAAAGTGGCTCTAAATGGTTTACATGCCCAGCCAGGCACCCGCCTGGGCTAGGAGGAGGTGTCCAGTGGGCATGGCACCCGCGCTGCTGACCTGGCTGAGTCTTGGGGGAATGTGGCTTCTGTCGGGTCAAGCCCTGGGGTGGGGGCAGGGCAGAAGATCCCTCGGCCTTCTGGGAGCCACGGAGGCCCAGGCAGTGGATGGAGCAGGGGACTGGAGGCTCGAGGTGGAGCCAGCGGGGGCCCTGCTGTTCCAGGGCGGCGAGCTCTCTCGGGTGGCAAGGGCACCCATGCCCCGGGCTGAAGGGAGCCAGGGGGCCTGACCACACCCTGGCCTCACCGCCTGGCCCCCCTCATTGCCAGCCTGCCCTCGGGCCGATCTCCTGACCACGGTCCGGCATCCACACCCGCCCTCCGGCTCCCCCGGCACATCGGAGCCGTCCAGGTGCCGGTCCCAGACTTCAGCCCAGACCTGCTCTGCACGCCTGTCCCTCTGGCCTTCGAGGTGGCTGACCCAGGCTCAGCGACCTGCAGGCGGGCTAAATGCTACGGGCTTGGGGCACAAGGGACGGACCCTGGAGTCACAGACATAACACCGGCCTGGCTGTGGCCAGCTGGACTGTCACAGGTGCCTGTCCCCTGTGTGGCCATGAGCACCACCTGAGCTAGGGGCTCTGCACAGACAGGGGCCGGTCAGCGCCCTGGAGCCGCCTGCTGGAGAGCTTCCGGTGACAGGACGATTCGCCACGGTGTGGGCAGCAGGGCCACTGGCAGGGGCTGCAGCCCAGGGGGTCACGGGAGTGGGCATGGCGACAGCGCCGGAGGTGCAGCAGACAGGCCACACGTGCCCCACGCTCCTCCTCCTCCTGGGTCTTGCGTGTGGCCCTTTCCTGGGGGGGGGGGGCGCAGGGCCACCAATGGTGAGCGGTGCACTCAGGGCCTGTGCGACAGAGACGGTGGGGGGCGCACGGATGCCACATCTGGAGCCGCTGCCTTGGCCGGAAGACGGATTTGCTGAGCAAGCCCCCAGGGTCACTATCGTGAGATGACGGACGAAAGGGGCCCTGGCATGCCTGAGCTGTGTTCCCCTCCCTCCCGACGCCCCACCCCGCCCCCACCAGGGGCTGAGTCCTTGCGAGGGGGCCAGAGCCACTTCCTCAGCTGAAGACGCGCCGAGCGAGTGCAGCCCCTATCGGGACAATCTCATCGGAGGGCGTGAGCTCAGCGCTCCATCCTTCCTGTTCCTCCTCCTGCATTTACCAAGGGGCCCCGCGCCTGGGCCTGGGGGACCGGTCAGGCGCTCGGAGAACAGACTGCTGCGTCCTCAGCCGGGAGCAAGATGGCCCGGTGGGCCGGACACCAGGAGCCCCGACTGGGACCGGCAGCCCCGGCCCCGCCTTCCGCCTCTGCCCACGAACCGTGGCCCTGGGGCGCCCAGAACCTGCGGGTGTGACCTTACTTGGAAAAAGGGCCTTTGCAGATGCAATTAAAGACACTGAGACAAGATGGTGCTGGATTAGGGTGGCCCGAAGTCCAATGACAAGTGTCCCTATAGCAGACAGAGAGGAGAGACACAGACACAGAGGAGACACCACGTGAAGACACAGGCAGGGACTGGAGGGATGCCTGGGGCCACCAGAAGCTGGAAGGGGCGGGAAGGACCCTCCTCTGGGGCCTGTCCACACCTCCACAGCGGTGACGGCAGGACAGTGTGTGCAGCACGGTCTGTGATCCCGTGCCACCGCGACCCGGGGTCTTCGTCCACGGCTCCCGAGACCCACGGCACTTTCCGTGGCCCTCACGACAGGCAGAAGCAGAAGAGGTGTTTGGGGATAGAGCCCTTTCTAGACGTGAGTATCTGCCCCGGGGGTGAACTGGGCGCGACCCGACGGCTGCTAGCCGGTCTCCAGACCTGACAGAAGTGTAGGTGTTTTTAATACACGAGACATCGTCTCTTAAACAAGCCGTCAGGAAAATGAACCGCAGGACGCTGAGCAGCGCTCACTGCGTCTGAAGGCCCGGTGCCTGTCTGTGCCTGCTCCACGGGCTCCAGAGGCTCCGCGGGTGACGGGGGCTCGGGGGGGCTCTGGGGGCTCTGGGGGCGCGGGCGACGGGGGCGACGGGGGCCTGGGAGGCGCCCGGCCCTCCCAGAGCAGCGTCCTTCAGCCAGGGGGCACGTCCCAGGTCACCGCTCGTGCCTCCTGCCAGGGCTGGCTTGTACCTTGTCCCAATCTTCTGAGCCTCTGAGGGCAAAAAGGGCCCCCAGGAGACCCGGCCCCTCGAGCCCCCGGCCTGGCTGTGGCAAGTGCCCTGCTCCTCCTCAATCCACTGAGCACCCAGCACCGAGCACCAAGGCAGAGTGGGTGGCCCCCAGGTGGGCTCAAGTCCCCTGGGAGGGCAGCTGGCCTCAGCAAAACGGGCCTCGGGGCTGGGCCTCGTGCTGGCCCGTGGGGGACAGAGGGGCCACCTTCCTTCCTGCCTCACGGGGGCACCGCCGCCAGCGCCACACAGGCCTGGCCACGACCCAGCTGCTCATCGCCTCGCTCCCGGGGTGCTCCTGTCCGCACCGTCTCACGACCCCGCCTCCCGCCTGGCGCCCCCCCCCCCATGGTGCCCGCCACAGGGGAAGATGGACGGACCACCCAGAGGCCACCAGAGTGAGGTTCACCAGAAGCCAGTTTCGAAGAAGTCTAAATGCTTTTCCGGACTTACCCTGCCCTCCCCCCAGGCAGCGAGGCAGATTCGGGGGGGGCTGTGGGCCCCCCACACCCAGGACAGACCAGGAGGGGGCACCAAGCTGCGTGTCCACGAGGGCCAGAAAGCTCCCCGCCCCCACCTGGCGCCCCTTCCCTTTGGGGGGTGCTGACGGGAACCCAGGGAAACCCGGACCCGGGGATCCTGGGATGGGGTCAGGACAGGGGCGACCGCTTCTCCCTCTTCCCCAGGCAATAAATAGTGACCCTCAGCAGTTTCCGGCTGTGCGCATCCTGCTGGGCGCAGCGCCTGGAGGGCTACGGATGAGCTCATCTGCGGCGCGTCCTGGACGTCCCGATGCTCGGGGCTCCCGGGTGACATGACTCAGACGCACTTCCACTCCGGCTGAGCCCCGGGAGCCACGGCCCTGCGATCCACCAAGCCTCTGGGGACGTACGCGCCCCAGCCCGCCTGCCGTGAGCGGCTGCAGCTCCAGCAGGGACGGCTGCACCCCAGGACTCTGAACTTCAAGAGACTGAAAAAGTCTTTTTTTTTTTTTAATAGAGGAAGTGTTTTTGAGTTATAACAGGCCAAAAGTCACTGAAGAATCTCTTAACCTTTAGATATGTCACGGGAGAGTTACTGAACTTTACAATAAAATCACCTTTTAGCCGACAATGAGCTAAAAATGTTGAAGTCCAAATAATGTCACTCTTTCATAAGCTTCCGGGGAAGACTGACGGCAGCACAGTGGCTGTGCTCCCCGCGCGTTTCTAGGATAACGAGGTTTCTTTGTTAGGTGCTTTGGCAACTTTGTTTTAACAATTCCTTTGAACCCAAGTCTTCCATCATAAGCTGCCTGGATATTTTTGAAAGCAGGCAGTGTTTAAACTCCAGGGATGCGTCCCACGTGGGGCGCTGGGCTAACTCAGCTGTCATAAACAGCAGTGAGATTGCACACAGTGCGTCGGGCCGTGGTGTTCAGACACTGGGCGGTCTGCGGTGTAGACAGTGGCGGCCCAGGGCAGGGAGGCTCTGGAGGTGAGCCCCACGGCCACACGTCCCTCCTCCTGGGGTATTTCCCCACTGGAACATTAGGAGTTGGGGGACTGGATGGAGCAGGGCTGTTCCAGAGCGCAGCCCACAGAAACCGGGGGCCACAGGAGCTGAGAAGGCATTTGAGGGGGGCGTCCTGCGTGGTGGGGGTCCCCAGATACCTGTGAGGGGCTCTCTGTGGCTTCCGGGCTGGCAGGCTGAGTACACAGCCTTGCGGGAGGAGGCGACCTTCTGGCAGCGCCGGGTGGGGTGGCGTGGGGGCCCTGCCGCCATGCCAGCGAGCCCGCGCCTCAGGAGCGAGCGCCGAGCCCTGGAGGCTCCGCTGGGCTCACCTCACTAAGCCTCCAAACAAACCCCAAGACTCCCAGGGGACAGGAGTCTAGAGCGGGGTCCTCCCACGTTAGAAGGGCTCGGGTTTTCCGTAGAGCTGCACGGACGAGGTGTGGACCGGGACGGTAAGTCTGCAACCAAGACGCCCCTCACGCACGAACGGCCCTCTGCAGAAGACAACAGAGCAAGAGTCCACGATGCGTCCGCAGGCCCAGTGGAGACAAACAGTTACCAGATATGCAAAGAAACAGGAAACGCGGCCCGTTGATAAGAGCCAAGCAATCAGCTAAAACAGACCTGCAGGTGAGCAGCGGGCAGTGGGCAGCGCCCGGCGGGAACGGGTGCCGTGTGGATTTTTGTCAGACTTTGACGACTCCCGGACGCGCGATCACGGCCCAGAGCAGCCCTTCCGGGAACCAGCACGGACGGTGCGCCCGCGAGAGTCAGTGGGGGATAAAACGGAGTTCCCGCGTCCCAGTCAGAGGACTAAGAGAAGGATCTCCGGAAATCACAGAGACAGAGGAAGTCTCTGCAAGGAGACAGCGGGGAAAGGGGACCCCCCCCAATTCTTGCACAAATCAACACAAACCCTGCGGCTCCCCTGACCTGTGACATAAACCACCTCCAAGGACCGGGACTCCGCCCTGAAGGGTACGCACAGCGGGGGGAGGGGGGCACGCAGACGGGATGCTCCCCGAAGCTGCCACCGGACAGCTCCACAGGCTCCCGGACCAAAGACGAGACTCAACGGGAAACATCAACATTTTCCAGAGAGTTCCAAACCACCCAGAATACCATGGCAATATTCTAAGTGCTCAGAAAGCGGTCCAAGATGACTGGGTACTGACAGAACCAGGAAAACAGGGCGGGCTCTCACGGGGAAGACGTGCAGGCGGCCCGCGGAAAGACTCAGAAGCTGGTGTTTCCGGACGAGGGCGCGAAGGCAGGGGTTGGAACCATGCTGCTTGGGGTGCAGTGACTTCCTTGAACTGAATGGAAAGAACCAATGGAACTTTTGGAACTAAATAATACACCAACCGACCCTCGGAGCGTGACCCGGCCAGCAGAGCCAGTGCCCGGCGAGGCGCCCGCGTCGCTCACCCGCTTGGACCGGGCCCCGGCCGGCGGACGACCTGAACACCGCTGGGAACCGAAATCACACAAGCCTGTTCTCTGAACATGTGGGATTACACATCAGTGACAAGGCGTGTCTGGAAAATTCCCAAACGTTTGGACATTGAACAACATGATTCTAGACAGTCCGAAGAGTAGAGGGGGTGTCAAAAGAAAGGAGAAAACATCTTGGACGGAATTAGAATCCATTTCGCAGATCCTGAAATTATACGGAAGCAGCATTTGGGAGGGAATCTATAGCATTAAATGTTTAAACCACAAAAGAATAAAGACCCTGAATCCACAGTCGAAGCTTCCCCCTTAAGAAGCCGAGGAAGCTAAGAAGAAATTAAATCCAGACCAAGTACAGAAAGGAAATGAAGACGAGAACATAAATAAATAAAACTAAAAACAGGAAGACAACGGAAAAAATGAATGAAGCCGGTTAACTCAAAAAGTAATAATACGAGTAAAGTCTTAGCCATACTGACCAGAGGGGGGAAGAAAGTACACAGACCACTGATACTAGGAATAGAAAAAGCAAAGTAGGGCGCCTGGGTGGCTCCGTTGGTTACGCCTCCGACTTCGACTCAGGTCAGATCTCACGTTCGTGGGTTCGAGCCCCGCGTCAGGCTCTGTGCTGACAGCTAGCTCAGAGCCTGGAGCCTGCTTCCAGTTCTGTGTCTCCCCCTCTCTCTAACTCTCTCCCTCTCATGCTCTGTCTCTTCTGTATCAAAAATAAATAAAACATTTAAAAAAATTAAAAAAAGAAAGAAAAAGCAAGGTATTGTTACACACCCACGCGTACGATGTGGTGACAAAGCCGCACCACAAGCCCCGCGCCCCCAAACTTGGCCACTCAGAGTAAACGGACCAATTCCTTGAAAGACACAAGTTGCCAAAACTTAGGAAGAAACGCGTCACCAAACCCTCTCCGTACCTGTAAAAGGCATTGAATTCGTGGCTAGAATCCGTCCCACAGAACTCCAGGCCCAGACAGATTCACCAAGAGATTCTACCAAACCTTTAACGAAGAAATAACACAAAATCCACAGAATCTCTTTCGGAAACTAGAAGAGGAGCGCGAACCCCCAGATCGCGTTAGGAACCCGGCATTGTCCTGAGGCAGCGCCAGACAGAGACACGAGGAACCGGAGCGACAGACCAAGGGGTCTCAGGAGCAAACACACAGATTCTCCACCAAGTATCAACAAATCAGATCCAGTAACATACAATCAGGACGGTACACGCCGCGACCAGGGGGAGCGCGTGCTAGAAGCGTGAGGCGGGGTCCACCAGACCACCCTGCCGCCGCAGCACAGAGATGCGGATTCGAGGGGGCGCACGCACCACGCTGTTCACAGCGGCGCCCTCGACAGCAGCGCCCTCGACAGCGGCCAAACCACGGGAGGGGGGGGCGCCCAAGATGTCCACCGACGACGACAGAAGGAGGGGAGGTGGTGTATGTGCAAATGCACTGTTACTCTGCACCGGAAGGAATGAAATCTTGCCACGTGCAGAGACACGGACGGACCTGGAGTGCACTCTGCCACGCAAAGTAAGTCAGAGAAAGACAAACGCCTCATGATTTCATTCATATGTGGAATTTAAGCAATAAAACAGATGGACATATGGGAAGGGGGGAAGAAGAGAGGGAAACAAAGCACAAGAGACTTAAATACAGAGAATACTCTGAGGCTGATGGAGGGAGGTGGGGGGATGGGCCGGGTGGGGGATGGGCAGTAAGCAGGGTGCTTGTGGGGACGAGCTCGCGGTGCCGTGTGTAAGTGATGGATCACTGGGTTCTACTCCTGACACCAGTATTGCACTTACATTAACTAACTAGAATTTAAACGCAAATGAAAAAAAAATAAAGAACTGTGAGTCTGGTTCAACGTTAAAAATGAGTCAACATTTTCCACTGACCCAAGGCGCCTGCAGTAGTTGTGTCCGAGGAGACAGAAAGCAGAGGGCAGGCAACGCAGGGGCGAGGCAGGCGTGGGGGTGCGGGGGGTGGGGCTTCCCGAGGACGGAGTTCTCGTCTGGGAAGACGGAGGAGACCTGAGGACAGTCACCTGGGGACAGTCACACCGACGTGTGGATGTGCTCAGTGCCCTGAACGGGACACTTAAAAATGGCTAAAAGGGTAAATGTTATGTTATATACACTTCACCACAACAAAAAACGAATCAATGGAATTCACCGTACGAAGGAAGAAAAATCATACGATCACACCAATAGATGGAGAAAAAGCATTGGACGAAATTCAGCACCCATTCATGATAAAAAACCCTCAGCAAACTAGGAACAGAAGGGAATTTTTTAAATCTGATACAGAACATCTATTAAAACTTAAACTAAAAACCTCGTGGTTAATTATAAGGCACAAAGACTTTCTCTCCAAGGTCCAGAACAAGGCCAGGGAGTTTTCTCTTCCGCTCTGACTATATATCAGAAGCCACAGCCAGCGCAATAAGGCAATAAAAGGAAATCACAGGCATACAGATAGGACAGGATGAAACGAAACTTCCTCTATTCACCAACGACAGGGCTGTTGGCACAGAAAACCCCAGGGAACCTACAAAACATTTATAGAATTAATCAGTGTGTTTACCACGGCCACAGGACACACGTCAGGCACAGCCCACTCACGTTTCTCTATGCTGGCCGTCAACAACCGGAAATAGAAAAAATGTTAAAAGTCCATGTGCGATAGTTCCGAAAACATGAATACCTAGGTGTGACCTAACCAGACACGTCAGGATCTGTTGCCGGCGGCAGCACTGACGTGGCAAAGCGGACCTAACCGAACAGAGGCTGCATTGCACTTGGGGACCAGATGCCTCGGTGTCCAGAGGCCAAGTCTCCCCACACCGATCGATACACTGACCCAACTTAAAGCAAAACCCCTGAGGGCGTTTCTGTAGGTGCTGAGAAGCCGGTTCTAAAATGTATGTAGAAAGCAGGAACCAGAGTAGCAAAGCGGGGCTGGGAGAGAACCCGGGGGACGGAGCAGGCGCGCTGCGTGGCCACCACCGTAAGTAAGGCCGCGGCGCTGCAGGCAGGCTGGGGGCGGGGACGGTGCAGACACACGGATGGAGGAAGGTCAGCCAGAGCCCCGCACGGCAGGCCAGGTGACTTGATGAAGCCGCGAAAAAACTTGAGTGCAGAGAAGATCACCTTTTCTCGAGTGGTATTGACCATTTGGATGTGAACATGTGAAAAAAGCACCTGTATCTCACCCTGTAGAAAAATTAACTCAAAACAGATCATAAGCCTGAAGACGAAAAATAAAATGTTAAAGATGATGCGAGGTCCCGGGGAAGGAGATCTCTGTGAATTCCTAGAGACAACGCCAGAAGTATGGTTCCTTAGGACGTCTGGTAGGTTGGACGCTGTCAGAATCACAGCTGTTTGCTCTGTGACGTCTTCGCAGAGGACTTGTGTGTGGTTTTAAAAACTCTCAAAATTCAATAAGAAAACAAGTCAACTTAAAAACTGGGCAAAGTACACATTGTCAGAGAAGGCGCACAGGGGCCGACCGAGCGGTCAGACGCTCCACATCACCGATCGTTAGGGAGACACAAACCAACCCCAGGATCCCAAGACACGC
>PJEM01011541.1:8190-18392 GCA_004023845.1 Helogale parvula | reverse complement strand
CATCCTGGTCCCCAGGGCAGGAGCAGGTCTGTTTGAAATCGCTCAACACCGGAAACAACCCAGGCCCCTCACCCGGCAAACGGACACACAGACAGGGTCCAAACTTCCAACAGAACCCTCCATAAAAGGAGAAACAAGCTATTGATTCAGGCGACGGCGCGGACCAGTTGCAAGCGCCGTGGTGACAGAATCCCCACTCAGGAGGTGACACCGTGGGAGGCTCCATTTACGTGACATTCTGGAAAAGGCGCGAGGCTGGGAGGAAGACAGATCTGGTTTCCGGGGCCTGGGAAGGGACACGCTTGACCCCAAAGCAACAGCACAAGACAAAGCTATGGGACCGTGACCCTGGGAGCTGCGGTTACACGCCGTGTGGCACTCAGAACTTGGGAGTGAGCCAAAGAAGAGGGGTTTTTACTAGGTGTAGATTTTAAATATTTTTTTAAAGTTTACTTATTTATTTTGAGAGAGAGTGCGCCAGCGAGAGTTCGTGTGTATGCATGGGGGAGAGAGGCAGAGAGAGAGGGAGACAGAGAATCCCGAGTAGGCTCTGAGCCGGGGGCACAGAGCCCAACACGGGACTGGAACTCACAAACCGAGAGATCCTGACCTGAGCCGAGGTCAAGAGTCCGATGCTCACCCAACTGAACCCCCACGTGCCTCTCGAGGTACAAACTTTAAAATAAAAGGTTTCCTGCAGGACCCTGGCGAGTGCGCAGGGGTCCAGGGCCCGGATGCACGCGCATGACAGGAGCAGCTCCCAGCCCCGGGACGAGGGTCCTCCTGCAGGGGAGCAGCTCTGGCTGCCCTACAGTCACAGATCGGGGGGCCTGGTCTCCCCACAAATGCCGCTGCTCTGGGGGGCGTGCGGCGCGGAGCTGTGCAGGGGTGCAGCTCTATCAGGGTCTGGGCGGTCCTGGCCTGCAGGGGAGCAGCCTCCTGGTTGGACCTGAAGAGCCTGGTGTTTCCACCTGGTTGGCACCAGGCCAGGCCGGCCGCACAGTCTCTAGTGGCTGCGCCTTTGCGGGCGAGGACGGCAGGGGTCTCCGGGGCCCAGGCGGGGCCCTGGGCCGTGAACTCCGCGGGGCGGCGCTCCTCTGGGTGTGGGAGTCAGGCCCAGCCTGGTGCCATCTGGGTGGAAACAGAGCGCCCTCGGCTTGGTTTCTGGCGTGCCCGCGGAGCCAGAGTGCACAGAGGATCACCCCTCAGCCTACGGCTCCACATTCGGATAAACACCCAGCCACGTACGGGACACAGTCAGGACGCAGGACCCTGATGGCCCAAAGTCGACCCTAATCGGTCCCTGACGCTTTGCCTTTTCCAGAACGTCCAGCAGCTGGTGGTTTTCTGCCGGCGCTGCTTTTGCTCAGCCTGTTCCCGCGTGGACTCCGATGCTTAACCGGCAAAGACAGGCTGGAGCGGCAGATGAGGGCGGGGGGCTGCCCCACCTGGAGCCAGGCAGCGGGGCGGACAGGGGTGGGGGGCGGGGGGCAGTTGGTTTTACCGGGGACGCAGCTGTCCTTCCCAACTGAGGGCCAAGTGCTGGCCGCAGGGACGGCTGTGCTGGGGGACAGCTGAACCTGTCCTCTCCTGCCGTGTGTCCGTCACCACAATGGAAAACAAGACAGGAAGGCTTCAGACGCCTTTTTCTCCTCGTAACACAAGCCGCTAGGAGACCAGATGGGGTGTGTGGCTGTTCTTTGTGTGCGGAGGGAAACGAAGCCCCGACACGATGAGCAGGTGGGACGCCCCCCCCACCACAGGCCCCCTTCTTCCCCAGGCTCCTCCCTCCCCGGGGGCCCCTCCTCCCCCCCAGGGCCCACCCCCGACCATGTGTCCTGCCAGCGCTGTCCGCCCTCAGTGGACACTCTGCCCTCAGGCGTGGCGACAGCCCCTGGGCGTTGCTGGCGGCCCCCTCACCGCTGGGACTGGGCTTCGGGACGGACTTCGTCCTTGGACTGGACGTCGGCCCCAGAACCATGGCCCCGAGGTCTAAGTCCGAGCTCACGGGTCCGCTCGCGGCCCCGTCGGACCCTGGGCCGGCTTGGCCAGCTCGAGCCTTCACAGCGGTGTCCCCCTCCAGCCCCACGGCTAACTGGAATCCGCATGGCGCCTCGAGCCTCTGCCTCTTTGATCCCCTCCGGGGAGTGGCTGGGCGTGCCTGTCAGGCCTGTGAGCACGGGGGCTGCTTTCAGAGGGTCCCTCGCTTAGGAGATGGGGAGCTGTGCTCTGGGGGAGGCCGTGCCCTCAGTGCCCAGGGCAGGAGGACGCAGGCGTCAGCTGGGAGCTGTGCCCCCTGGCACCTGCCGCGCTGCCCCAATGCATGGTCACATTGTGGGGACCCTGCGGCTCGCTGCCCGTCACCCGTGGGTGCCAGCATCACTGAGGCCGGTCAGCTGCGATCACTGAACCTGGGCGTGCGGGCAGGGGGAGGAACGGAGAGTCAGGGGGCCACAGGACAGGCGTCCTGAGAAAATGCCTCCTGCTCTAATTTTATTCTAACCAATTTTCTTCCACTTTGTGGGGACAGGTCCTGGCTGCCTCCGCCTCGGTGGAGCCATGTCAGACTTCAGGGCCGGTGGTGGAGCTGCCTCGGGCTCTGGGCACCAGCCCCTCCCCCACGCCCCGGATCCTCGGGAGAGAGGGTGCACCCCTTCCCCGCACTGCTGTCTGGGAAGGTGAACAAGAAAGCAGGGAGCTCCCAGGAGAGGCCCCTTGGGCCGCGCAGCCGCCGTGAGGACCGCAGGGGCTGGAAACAGCAACAGTGAAGTGACAGCTCCAGAACCTTCGCGGCCGCAGGCCGACCGGCGCCCCCCACCCAGGCTCCTGCCCTGTGCTGTGGGGGGGCTATCCCGGCTCAGCTCCCCCACCCCTGCCCTGGCCTGGTCGCGGGGCTCCCTCCGGCCCTGACCGCAGAGCAGGTCTGGCCGGCCCTGTGCTGTGGGGGGGCTATCCCGGCTCAGCTCCCCCACCCCTGCCCTGGCCTGGTCGCGGGGCTCCCTCCGGCCCTGACCGCAGAGCAGGTCTGGCCGAGGGCCGGCACAGTTTACCACTGGTCTGAGCAGCACAGACTGGACGTTTACCAAAGAGCGGCAGGACCGGGTCTCCCGGAGGCGATGCCCCCCTGCCCCAGGATGTTTGCCAGGGACAGGACAAGGCCCCCAGGGCACCATGTGACTGCTCGCTTGGGGCCCTGGGTCTCTGCCCAGCCATGTCCCTCAGCACCGAGGGCTGCGGTGGCCCTGATCCGGGGGTCGATGCGCACGGCACCTGTGAGAGGACGCTGGGCTCTGAGCCTCGCTCCCCCGCCTACTGTACACGCCGGGGCCCACGTCCTGTGCCCCGAGCAGCCCAGAGGCCTCTGTACTTTTGACAGAAAAGATGGGGCCTCCCAGATCACCTGCTGCGAACTGAGCGGCACAGACAGGACGCCGCACGGGCGTGTGTGCATGTGTGCGCATCCTGCGTGCACACGCGTCTGCGTGTGTGCACGCACAAGTCCACGTCTGTGTGTCCTTCTGCGTGTCTACGTACACGTGTGTGCACTTCCGGTCTCCTCGGGTATCTCCATGTTCTGCGTGTGCATCTATATGTTTGCAGACATGGGGACACGGTCCCCCAGGCTTAGCACACTGGTCTGGAGGGGGTCAGCGCACCCCGCCCCCGCTTTAACTGGGAGGACCCCCGGGGACCGCCTGTGCCAGGGAGCTGGGGCTGGAACCGGCCAGAGCAGGTGGCCAGGTCAGCGGCCGCCCGGGGGCAGGCGTATCTGCCACTGCGTCCTGGGTCAGGGCTGGGAAGCCGCCGGGATTATGAAGCTGGATCAGCCCCGGCCAAGGCAGAACCAGGTGCTTAAGCGCCCCAGGTGCCTGCCACCGCTGGTCACCGGTCTCTGCGGCCAGCCGCTCCCTGGAACCCGCCGCACCCGGTAACTGGAGGCACGGACGTGGGCCCTGCCCCACCTGCACGGCAGCAGAGAGTGGGGGTGAGGTCAGAGCAGGGAGGCAGCAGGGCTGCTGGGGGGTCGAGCAGGACCCCGTCCCGGGCAGATCCCCAGGCGCGGGGCTGCTGTGCGGCCCGCCGCCCACCCCGGGCAGGACCTGCGTGGACAGTGGAGGCGGTGCTGCCTCTCAGAGGCCTTCCCGGGGGGAGAGCCCTCAGGACTGGCGCTCGAGTCCCCTGCTCTGGAGGCTTCACCGCCGCCAACAGTCTGCTGGGAAGACGGAGTGAGTTCCCTGCCAGGGCAGAGGAGGGACCGGTCAGGGAGCACGGCAGGCTCTGTGGGCACCTCCTCCCAGACGCCCTTATCAGCCTGGGGCTCCGCTCCGCCCGGCGCCAGGCCGCACACTCAGGGAGCACCGACGTGTGCTCACCATGACCGTGCTCAGCTGCTCGGATATCTGATCCGAAACTACCTCACTTCTGAGCACCAGTTCTGTACACAAGTGTCCGGGCCGGGCTCGTGCGGGTGGGGCGGGCTGGCGGCCTCCTGGGAGACACGCAGAGAGAGGCCCCTGTTTTGGAAGAAGGGGACATGCCATTGGCTGACGCCTGCACACTCCCACCACGGCCGGTGAGAGGCCAACGCGGTGCTGGACACAAGCACCCAGCCCCTGCTGGGCCGGCGCCGCTGCCTAAAATCAGTGGATGTTCACCCCCCGTCCTGCCAAGTGGCCCAGACGCCGGAGTGGGGAACGCGAACCGGAGGCACCCCTCCGGAGATGGAGGGCGGCGTGCAGGAGGGCCCGGGGCGCTCAGCGCATCCGCCCTCGGCTGTCAGTGTGGAGGGGCGGGCGCCCGGAGGGAGCTCATGGGTCCTTCCCAGCACAAGGCTGCGGCGGATCTCTGAGGACGTCCGGAAGCCAGCGAGCACTTAGGAAATGCTGGGCAGCACTGCGTCCGTGGGGCCGACGTGGGGCCTGTCCTCAGTCAGTGCTCAGCAGACGCCTGCCCAGAGGAGCGACCACCAGGGCGCGCCCTGGGCAGTGTGGGTGTGGCACCCTCTGAGACAGGGGCTCGGAGAGATGGCCCTTGGAGACCTGAAGCGGTGTCATTTAGGCGTCTGATTGCATACGGCCTATGGAGAGGACGCTTTGGGGGGGGGGTTGCCCAGTCAGCTCTACTGTGTTTATTTTTGATGAGCCAAACCTGACCGCTCCTGGCCGAGCCCCCAGGAGCCAGAGGGGTGGGGGTCCGAGGGGAGGTGTCTCCCCGGGGGCAGGGGGAGCAGCAAGTGCTACTGACTCAGTTGTCGACCCAAACTGGCCACATTACACCTTCCAAGGCAGGTGGTGTGGCTGCTGCGCCTCCAGCCCCGGAGCGGCCCCAGGGCCGAGCGGAGCAGAGACAGGCGAGGGAGTGAGCGAGAAAACACGGGCCTGGCAGGAGCTGGGACAACTTCCCGCAGTTCGTGCGGCCCCCATGCCCTTGGCTCCGGAGCGGACAGACACCCGGGCCTTCCTGACTTCCCCGCTGCACGTGGATGGGGCCGGGGTGCTCTTCACGCAGGGGACCCTGTGCCCACAAGCTCTGAGTGCAGGTGTGGGGGGCCCCTCGCTGGTGGCCTGTGGAGGGTCTGCACCCTAGGGAGTGAGGTGCACAGGCCGGCTCCTGCATGAGTCCTGCTGGGACGTGTGGAAGGAAGTCGCCATGGGGACAGTGGCCCCCCGGCCCCATCCCACCCTGCGCCGCCATGGCTACTAGGTCCCGGGGCCATGATGCTGTCCACAGTGGCATTTCCGCCTGGACCTCCTTGCACTCAGGGCCCTTGCCCGGTGGTCCCGGCCCGAGACACCTCCTTTCCGGGGCCAGAACCTCCTCCCTCCTCCCTCCCCGTCTGCCAGTAGGCCTCGTCCAAGCTGATCCCAGGGCGGGCTCCTGCCTGGGCTCCTGCGGCACCTTGCGCAGACCCTTGGAGGGCCGGCTCTCACCGGCTCCAGCGTTCCCCACCTCACACTGGCGCCCCCGCCCCACCGGGCCACGGTGCCCAAATGCTGTAGGATCTTCCCAGCAGAGGAAACTTTGTCACCACCACCACAAGTGCTCCTGTGCACTTCCGCGTGCCCCGAGGCGTTAAGCTCTCCCCCCACGCTTTCTCCGGAATCCTCTGCCACTGCGGCGACGGCTGTGACCGCCCCAGTTCACAGATGGGAAAACTGAGGCTTACCTAAGGAACTGGACCCAGGTGGCATCAGGCTCAGCTCCGCCCCCAAGCTGCGAGCAGGGGGCAGCCAGGAGGTACGGGGCGGGGGGCAGTGCTGACCGAGGGGGCTCTGCCACAGAGGGGAGGGACCCGGCCTCGGCCCTGGGGCAGAACGTGGGGTGGGGGGGGGCAGGCTGATTCTGAGGAGCCCTGCCCCCATCTCCTTCCCAGCTTTGAGGGAGTAAAACTTCCTGGTCACGTTCTCTAGCGCGCTGTCCCAGAGGGGGACGCAGACCGGAAACTACTTTTGGGGTGAGGGAAAGAGACGCCTACAGCTTCCCTGAAGAGGTGGGTGCCTGCCGACCCGGGCCCCCAGGCGAGACCCCTGTTTCTTCCCAGCCCTCCTCCCCCGCCTCCCCAGGCAGCCGCTCACCTGGATGACGACCTTGACGGTGGCGGTGCCCACGATGGGGGTGCACACCAGGCCAGCGGGGTGGAGGCCGTCGGCGCTGCGGTTCTGCTGGCCCATGGTGAAGGGCATGGGCATGGCCAGCAGGCCCGAGGCCAGCCAGATGGCGCCGATGAACTTCTTGGTGCGGCTGCGAGACATGAGGGTCTTGGCCTTGAAGGGGTGGCAGATGGCCAGGTAGCGCTCGGCGCTGAGGCTGGCCACGTTGAGGGCGGTGGCGTAGGTGCAGGCGTCCCGCAGGAAGTAGTAGCCGCGGCAGCCGGCGTCGCCGAAGGCCCAGGGGTGGTGCACCCAGATGAAGCTGTACAGCTCCACGGGCATGGCCAGCAGCAGGATGAGCAGGTCGGACAGGGCCAGGCTGCCCAGGTGGTAGTGCACGGTGCTCTGCAGGCTCTGCAGCGACTTCTTGCGCGCCAGCGTGAGCGCCGTCACCGAGTTGCCCACCGTGCCCACCGCGAAGAGCGCCAGGTACACGGCCGTCACCAGCACCTTGGAGTAGACGTCCGTGTTCACATCCAGGTCGCTGCCGGGCGCCGCCCGGAGGCGCTCGGACTCGTTGCCGGAGCCGTTGCCGAAGCCGCCGGGGACCAGCAGCGCCGCCTCGGGCCCCGAGGGCGGCAGCGGGAAGGGCTTGGCGCCCGGCGCGCCCCGAAAGCCCGGCGCCGAGCTGTTGAGGCGCATGGTGGGCGCGGCTCCGGCGGGGACCGAGCCGACCGAGCCGGTGCGGCGGGCGCGACACCGAGAGCGGGCGCGCCGTCCAGCGGGAGGCGCCGCCCCGGAGCGCTCGCGGCGCGCTGGCCGGGGCCCCGGCTTCCCTCTCCGCGACCTCGGACCCCGCGGCTGCCGGGCGCACGGAGAGCCCGCGGCGCCGAGCGGAGCGCACGCACGGCCGCCCCGGCGCGCTCGCTGCTCGCCCGCGCTCGCCCGCTCGCGCGCCCCGCCCTCCCGGGCTCCGCGCCTCGGCTCCGCGGGCGGCGGCGCGCCCAGCGGCGGGGGGCGGGGGCGGGGGCGGCCCCAGCGTCTGTCCCCGCCCAGCCCGAGGGCCGCTCCCGCTCCCGGGGCCGGTGTGAGAGAGCGGTGCTTTCCGGGCCCGCTCTCCCAGGAGCGCGCCCGGCCTTCCCGGCCTTCCCAACTTCTCAGGCCCCCCCCATCCCGCCCCAGGACGGGAGCTGCCCCCAGGCGGCTGGCTCCGGGGTGGGGGGTGAGGGAGGTGGGCCCCGCTGGCAAGGCTGGGGTGCTGTCCCTCCCTCCGAGGCGCCCAGGAGGGCTCAGCACAGCTGGGTGGGAGCCTTGAGGGAGGGCTCCTGCACCTGGCACCCCGGGGTGGGTGCTAGTGGGGCACCACCCCCCTTATGACCGCCTGGATTTGATCATCACGAGCCATCCTCCGAGCCCATGTCCCGCGGGGTTTGGGAAGGGTGGAAAGGTGGCCCTGGGGGTCCCACCCTCAAGCCTGGCCTTGTCCCTGCGTGGACCTGGCCGGCTGTCCCGGCAGAGCTAACGGGACCCTCAGCAGGCCCAGGGGGTGAAGGAAGGGAGCGAGAACTAAGAAGCTGGCCCAGCGCCCGGCCCCGGGCCCAGACCTGTCCACGGCGAGTGTCCCCAGCGGGCCTGCGTCCCCTCCTGTGCTGTGACCCGGCTTTGGGCTTGCCTGCCGTGCGGAAACCTCATCCGGGGATCCTCGCACAGAAAGCTACATGCTTAAAGATGTAGCCGTCAAAGACGACAGGAGCGTCCCTTCAGGGGGAGCCGGCACCGGGCTTGGAGGCAAATGATGTGGCTACTCCTGGCCCTGCTCCTCACATAGGGGTGTCGGCTTTAGCTCCTCTGTGCCTCAGTCTGTCATCTGTAAAATGGGAATGGCGGGTGAACAGATGCTCCCCGGGGGCGGGGCCGCGACGGAGCTGCACTGGCTTCGGAGGGTGTGCGGTCCCCAGGCCAACCCACATGGCAAGGAACCCCGTCGGGCCAGGCCGGCTTGTTCTCGGGAAGACGAGACCACAGGGCTGGGGGCCGGGGCCTGGCTGTGCTGGTCACAAAAGGAAGCGATGACGCCAGACCACGCCGGAGCCCGGGGCTCGCTGCCATCTCACACGCAGGTGACACGGGGCCCTGCCACCGACCGCCCCGTCTGCTCGCCTCTCCCAGGAGCCTCCCAGGGGAGGGCACTGGCCAGTGACCACGGGGGCCTGTCCCTTTGCCGGCCAGGAGCCGGGGCTGCTCAGGACGGCCCGTGGAGACGCGCTCTGGCCCAGCTGCTCGAGCTCACTGTTTGGTTTTCAAACCCGTGACCTTTCCAGTGAGCTGGCCTGCTTTTCAAAGATTTCTTTTTGAGCCAGCCCAGGAGCTTAAAAAATCATAAAAGTCAACTTAGCACAAATATTAGGACAAGGCATTTGCTTAAAACCATAGAGGAAATGTCACTCGGAAGGCCGTGCGCCTGAGTCCTGACGCCCGGGCGGCGCGGAGGCCAGAACCTTCCAACTGGCCTGACCCTCTCTCTCCTCCCCTGACGCGAGCACTTCCTGAACAGCTGAGACCCTTTAGAGAAAGTGTTGGCGAGGTGCGGGGAGGGCTGGTCCCGGTCGCTGTGTCTGTGGGTGACCCGGCCGTGCCCTTGGTGGGGGTCCAGCACCTGGGGTGACGGGCCGAAGCTTGGCACTTGGCTGGCTTCGGGGGAGCGGGGGCCATTGCCCTGCCCTCACCCTCCAGAGGCTGCGTGTTGAGGGGGGAGCGGGCTGTCCCCTGCGCACTGTGGCCCCCGAGCCGCCCGCCCCATGGCTGTGGGGGGCCCGGGGGGGACACTTACCCGTCTCAGGAGTGAAGGTCCGGGTTGCAGGAGTCCGGTCCCCAGATCGCTGGTGCCGTGGGGCCCCTTCTGCCTTGGACGCTTGCCTCTCCCTCCTCTGGGCCCCTCTGCTGCAGGGCAGCTCTGCGGGCAAGAGACGTCTTCCTAAATTAAAAAAAAACCAGTTGACGGCAGCGCCGTGTCCGAGCATCATGGTGGTGTTTCCTGCAAGGGGCGGGGAGCCCCGAGGAAACGTCCTGTGCGTCCTGTGGGGTTTTAGCTCTAGATGTTCTCATCCACGGCATGGAAATTGCATATGTTCCAGAATGTACAGCGTTCCAAGGGAAATTGTAAAAATAGAGCAATGCTCGTGCAGGCGTGAGTGCGAGCCGGCGGAGGGCCTCCTTCTCGGGCGCCGCGTGCTCACGCGTCCTCCGGCTCTAGGCGCGTCCTCGCGGTCCCCCTGGGGTCCGCATCCTCGTCCCTCCCGTCCTGGTGCCCCGCCTGCCCTTCACGGGGTCTGCGTGCTTGTGTGTGTGCCGGGCACCCAGGCACGGGGACTCCTAGGGTCTTAACTGGCAAGCCCAGCTCCTGCTCCCGCCCTGAGGCCCCCCGGGCTGGGCGCGTGGTTTGCAGAGAAGGTGGTGCCCAGGTCGAGAGCGAGGAGGGCCCCAGAGGGGGTGCGAGCGTCCAGCGTGACCCCTTCCCGGGAGCCGGTGCCCAGGCTCCTGACTGGGCAGCACCTTGTTGGCTGAATGTGCATTAGAGCCACCATGGGCGCCGTCACAAAGGGAGCCGGCCAG
>PJEM01011540.1:0-53465 GCA_004023845.1 Helogale parvula | reverse complement strand
CCTTCCCCTCCCTATGGTCCTCTGTTAGGTTTCTCCTGTTAGACCTATGAGTGCAAACATATGGTATCTGTCCTTCTTCACCTGAGTTATTTCACTTAGCATGACACCCTTGAGGTCCATCCACTTTGTTATAAATGGCTGTAAGGACAAATTCTGAACCTAACAGACTCCATGACAGAGGCCCCCTCTAAACTAGAAGGCCTAAGTTTCAGTTTCCCTGAAACTAACAGGCAGTTACACATTGCCTAGAGCAAGAAAGACCACCTTCGCAGCACCCAATCAGGGAAGGCCACATACCTCCCCCCACATTCCTAAGGATGAGGCCTGCAGATGGGAACTTTAGATAGGACCCTGTTATCTAATGTTAAAGTTAACCCAACAGCCACTGAATAAGACCCTGAACTCGCTCTGTAACTGGTTAATTTCAAAGATACCCTAAATGTTGTAATTGGGTCCCGTCAAAAGTAACGAATGCTCTGAACAATGTATATGGTTAAAGTTGCTGCCAATACTGTTGTACCATTATGATTGGGTCACTGTACCTATGTCACAATTTCTTGTAACTCTCCTTTCCCAAACCCCATAAAAACCCTACTCAGCCCTTGTTCGGGGCTCTCAGCACAAATCCACTGCATTGGTGAAAGCTGTGAGACCGAACTTAGGCCCAGTGAGCCTAAGCTGTAATAAAACTGCCCTTTGCTTTTGCATGCGTGACTCAGTCTCCCTGGTGGTCTCTGGTTTTGGGGGGTGATATTGAAATCTTGGGCATTACATGGTCATATTTCATTCTTTCTCATTGCCATGTAGTACTCCATTGTATGTATGTGTGTGTGTGTGTGTGTGTGTGTGTGTGTGTGTGTTTATATATATATATATCAATCACATTTTCTTGATCCATTCATCAGGTGATGGACATTTAGGCCCTTTCCATGATTTGGCTATTGTAGAAAGTGCCACTATAAATATTGGGGTACATGTGCTACTATGCATCAGGATTTCTGTATTTTTTGGTTAAATCCCTAGCAGTGCTATTGCTGGGTCATAGGGGAGTTCTATCTATAGTTTTCTGAGGAACCTCCATACTGTTTTCCAGAGCAGCTGCACCACTTTACATAATGGATATGTTTTTGAAAAATAAAGTAGGTAATAGCATTATAATGACAAGGATCATAGAAGGATAACCTGCCTTTTTAGGGATCCCAAGGATGAGTTCTGCAATCAGAATCATACAACTAATATAGACTAATTATGACAGAATGGGACATTATTTTTCAAGTTACAAAAGAAGGTCCTCGGGTTCAGAGTGGTAAGGTGATTTGCCCACATCTTGGTAAATGGTAGAGTACAAATATGACATCAAGCTTTGTTCTCTACTGGTCTCTCAAACAACAAAATTCTCATGCAAGCATTTGTTTTTATGTGTGTTGTAGCACATTTTGTAGCCATATAAACCCCCTCTTTCTCTATAGAAGTCATTAGTCCCATTTTTACAGGAAGTCTAACCATTCCCAGGATAGTCTAAAAGTACTATGCTTTTCTATTGCTAATGTTTTAAACTCCAGAGCTGAAGGACCAGAAAGGTGTTTTTCAAAGGGCCATCAAGGACTTTGTGAAGAAAGAAGAGAGAGAGAATTTTCAGTGATAGAATGAGTACAAAGGCTTGAATTTGAGGACACAGAAAAGAATGGTAACAAGAGGGGATATGCCAACTACAAGTCTCTCCCCCAGAAAAAAAAAAAAAAGTATGGCCTGAGAAAGAAAGCCAAGCTATTGACAGGAAAGTGCTGATAGTGAAGTGTATGGGATAGTTTGAAAGATAGAGAGGAGGAGGAACCTTGGAGGGCATGGAGAGCAGTGTCTTAAAAGAGAAACTTTATCTCCAGCACCCCAGTGTGATGTGAGCTCACATTCTGTAATTCAGGTGAGTCAAAAAGCAACCCATGGACACCTGGTAGAGATGTGAGGCTAAGCACATCTTCTAGATATGAGCAGGATGAAATCAAGAAAAAGAACTTCAGTGCATGCCAGCTTTGCCTTTAAGATACTGCACTTTAGAACAGGGTTTTTTCAAAGTGACATAAAGTAAGTTTAATTATATATTAATCATAAACTTAATTAAAATCACAAAATATTTTTTAAATAATAGATTATTGTCAAATTGGTTTCCGTATAAGACCCAGTGCTTCTCCCCACAAGTGCCCCCCCATGACCATCAACCCCTCCCCCCTTCTCACTCACCCTTCAGCCCTCAGTTTATTTTCAGTATTCAATAGTCTCTCATGATCTGTGTCCCTCTCTCCCCACCTCTCCCCCTTCCCCTCCCTATGGCCCTCTGTTAGGTTTCTCCTGTTAGACCTATGAGTGCAAACATATGGTATCTGTCCTTCTCTGCCTGAGTTATTTCACTTAGCATGACACCCTCGAGGTCCATCCACTTTGCTACAAATGGCCAGATTTCATTCTTTCTCATTGCCATGTAGTACTCCATTGTATATATATACCACATCTTCTTGATCCATTCATCAGGTGATGGACATTTAGGCTCTTTCCATGATTTGGCTATTGTTGACAGTGCCCCTATGAATATTGGGGTACATGTGCTCCTATGCATCAGAAATTCTGTATCCTTTGGGTAAATCCCTTGCAGTGCTACTGCTGGGTCATAGGGAAGTTCTACTAATGATACTTTTTTGAGGGACCTCCATACTGTTTTCCAGAGTGGCTGCACCAGTTTCATTCCCACCAACAGTGTAGGAGGTTGCCCATTTTTCCACATCCTCACCAGCATCTATATTCTTTTGATTTGTTCATTTAAGTGACTCAGACTGGTGTGTGGTGGTATGTCAGTGTGGTTTTGATTTGTATTTCCCTGATGATGAGTGATGCTGCGCATTGTTTCATGTGCCTGTTGGCCATCTGGGTGACCTCTTTGGAGAAGTGTCTGTCCATGTCTTCAGCCCATTTATTCACTGGATTATTCGTATTTTGGGTATGTAGTTTAGTGAGTTGCTTGTACATTTTGTATATTAGCCCTTTATTCGATATGCCAATTGCCACTAATTTTTCCCATTCTGTCGGTTGCCTGTTAGTTTTTTTGATTGTTTGCTTTGCCTTGCAGAAGTTTTTTTTTTTTTTATGAGGTCCCAATAGTTCATTTTTGTTCTTGATTCCCTTGCCTTTGGGGATGAGTCAAGTAAGAAATTACTGCGATTGAGGTCAAGGAGGCTATTTCCTGCTTTCTCCTCTAGGGTTTTTATGGTTTCCTGTCTCACATTCAGGTCCTTTATCCATTTTGAGTTGATTTTTGTCAACGGTGTAAGAAAATGGTCTAGTTTCATTCTTCTGCATGTTGCTGTCCAGTTCTCCCAGTACCATATGTTGAAGAGGCTGTCTTTTTTCCACTGGATACTCTTTCCTGTTTTGTCAAAGATTAATTGGCCATACATGTGTGGGTCCAGTTTGGAGCTCTCTATTCTATTCCATTGGTACATGTGTCTGTTTTTGTGCCAATAACATACTGTCTTGATGATGACAGCTTTTAGTAGAGGCTAAAGTCTGGGATTGTGGTGTCTTCCATTTTGGTTTTCTTCTTCAATATTACTACTTTGGCTCTTCGGGGTCTTTTGTGGTTCCATACAAATTTTAAGAGTTTGTTCTAGCTTTGAGAAGAATGCTGGTGTAACTTTGATGGGGATTGCATTGAATGTGGAAATTGCTTTGGGTGAAAATTACATTTTCACAATGTTTCTTCTTCCAATCCATGAGCACGGAATGTTTTTCCTTTTCTTTGTGTCTTTTTCAATTTCCTTCATAGGTCTTCTACAGTTTTCAGCATACAGGTCTTTTACATCTTTGGTTAGATTTATTCCTAGGTATTTTATGGTTTTTCGTGCAATTGTGAATGGGATCATTTTTTTAATTTCTCTTTCTGTTGCTTCATTTTTGGTGTATAAGAATGCAACCGATTTCTGTACGCTGATTTTGTACCCTGCAACTTTACTGAATTCATGGATAAGTTCTAGAAGGCTTCTGGTGGAATCGATCGGGTTTCCCATGGAGAGTATCATGTCATCTGTGAAAAGTGAAAGTTTGACTTCTTCTTTGCCGATTCTGATACCTTTTATTTCCTTTTGTTGTCTGATTGCTGACGCTAGGACTTCCAACACTATGTTAAACAACAGTGGTGAGAGTGGACATCCCTGTCGTGTTCCTGATTTCAGGGGAAAGCTTTCAGTTTTTTTCCATTGAGGATAACATTAGCTGTGGGCTTTTCATAAATGGCTCTTATGATGTTTAAGTAAGTCCCTTCTATCCTGACTTTCTTGAGGGATTTTATTAAGAAGGGATGTTTTATTTTGTCAAAAGCTTCTTCTGTCTCTGTTGACAGGATCATATGGTTTTTATCTTTTCTTTTGTTAATGTGATGCATCACATTGATGAATTTACAAATATTGAACCAGCTTTGTAACCCAGAAATGAAGCCCACTTGATCATAATGGATAATTCTTTTTATATGTTGTTGAATTCAATTTGCTAGTATCTTTTTGAGTATTTTTGCATCAGTATTCATTAAGGATATTGGCCTATAGTTCTTTTTTTTTTGTTGGGTCTTTGTCTGGCTTAGCAATCAAAGTGATATGTGCTTTGTAGAATGAATCTGGAAGTCTTCCTTCCATTTTCCCCTGGGAATCCATCCAGCCCTGGGCTTTTATTCTTTGGAAGATTTTTGATAACTGATTCAATTTCTTCACTGGTTATGGGTATGTTTAGATTTTCTATCTCTTTCCACTTGAATTTTGGTAGTGCATGTGTGTTTAGGAATTTGTCCATTTCTTCTAGATTGTCCAGTTTGTTGGCATATAGTTTTTCGTAGTAATCTCTGATGGTTGCTTGTATTTCGGAGGGATCTTTTGTAATGGATCCATTTTCCTTCATGATTTTGTCTATTTTAGTGTTCCTTCTTTCTGAGGAGCCTAGCTAGAGGTTTATCAATTTTGTTTATTTCTTCATAAAACCAACTCTTGGAATCATTGATCTGTTCAATTGTTTTTGTGGGTTCTCTCTTGTTTAATTCTGTCCTGATCTTTATTATTTCTCTTCTTTTGCTGGATTTGGGGTGCTCTTGCTGCTCCCTTTCTAGTTTCCTTAGGTGCTCTGTTAGGTTTTGAGTTTGTGCTTTTTCTAGTTTGTTGAAATAGGCCTGGATTGGAATGGACTTTCCTCTTAGGACTGCCTTTGCTGCGTTCCAGAGCATTTGGATTGTTGGATTTTCATTTTCAGTTGTTTCCATATATTTTTAAATTTTCTCTCTAATTGCCTGGTTTGCCCAGTCATTCTTCAGTAAGGTAGTGTTTAACCTCCACATTTTTGGAGGTTTTCCAGACTTCTTCCTGTGGTTGATTTCGAGTTTCATAGCATTGTGATCTGAAAGTGTGGATGGTATGATACAAATTCTTTTGTATTAATGGAGGGCTATTTTATGACCCTGTATGTGATCAGTCTTGGAGAATGTGCCATGTGCACTCGAGAAGAAAGTGAATTCCCTAGCTTCAGGATGCAGAGTTCTAAATATAACTATTAATTCCATCTGCTCCAGTGTGCCATTCAAGTCCATTGTTTCTTCAGTGATTTTTTTTTTGTCTGGTTGACCTATTGATTGTTGTAAGTGTGTATTAAAGTCCCCTGCAATTAGCACATTCTTATCAATAAGATTGCTTCTGTTTGTGATTAGTTGCTTTATGTATTTGGGAGCTCCTGAATTTGGCCTTCCTGATGGAGAGACCCTGTAATTATTATATAATGTCCTTTTTCATTTTTTGTTACTACCTTTACTTTAAAGTTCAGTTTGCCCAATATAAGTATGGCTACTCCAGCTTTCTTTTGGAGTCCAGTCACGTGGTAGATATTTCTCCATCCCATTACTTTCAATCTGGAGGTGTCTTCAGGTCTGAGATAAGTCTCTTGTAGGCCGCAAATAGATGGATTTTGGGTTTTTACCCATTCTGCTAATCTGTGTCGCTTGGCTGGAGCATTCAGTCCATTCAGTGGTATTATTGAAAAATGTGGGTTTAGATTCATTGTGTTCTCTGTAGGTTTCACGTTTGTATTGAAGTCTCTTGTACCTTATATTCCTTGTTACATTTCTCTCATAGAGTCCCTCTTAGGATTTATTGAAGGGCTGGTTTGGTGGTGATGAATTCTTGCAACATTTGTTTATTTGGGAACACCTTTATCTCTCCTTATATTTTGAATGACAGGCTTGCTGGATAAAGAATTCTTGGCTGCATACTTTTCCTGTTCATCACATTGAAGATGTCCTGCCATTCCTTTCTGGCCTGCCAAGTTTCAGTAGATAGGTCTGTAACTACTCTGATTGGTTTCCCTTTGTATGTTAAGGCCCTTTTATCCCTAGCTGCTTTCAGAATTCTCTTTATCTTTATATTTTGCCAGTTTCACTATGATATGTCATGCAAAGGTCGGTTTACATTATGTCTTAGGGGAGTTCGGTGTGTGTCTTGAATTTCAATGTCTTTCTCTTTCCCTAGTTGGGGACATTTTTGTGTATAATTTGGTCCAATATCCCTTCAGGACCTTTTTCTCTTTCTTCCTCTTCAGGAACTCCTATGATATGGATATTGTTCCGTTTGATTGTGTCACTCAGGTCTCTGATTCTCCTTTCGTGCTCCTGTATCAATTTCTGTCTCTTTTTCTTGGCTTCTTCTTTTGCTTTAACTGTGTCTTCTAATTCACCTATTCACCTCTCTGTTTCTTTAATCCGTGCATTGGCAGCTTCCATCTTATTATTCACCTCATTTATAACCTTTTTAAACTCATCACAGCAAATTTGAAGGTTCCTAGTCTTTGTATGAATATCTTCTCTGACAGCTTCTGTGCTTTTTTCAAGTCCAGCGATTAATTTTATGACAATCGTTTTAAAATCTTGTTAAGGTATGTTGCTTGTGTCTGTTTTGAGCAGTTCTGTCACTGTGATTTCTTCCTGGAATTTCTTTAGAGGAGAGTTTTATCATTTCATCATTTTGGCTAGCTTTCTGTATCTTATCAGTTTTAAAAACTCTTTCTGCACTGTGCACCTGCTAGTATGGCTCTATTAAAGGAGGCTTTTGACTGTCCAGGGCCTGTCATTTCAGGAGATGTTCTTTTAATGGTGTCTCTCAGTTTCTCTTGTTGTGTTTGTGATTAATATATTTCCTTACTCAGTAATATTTGAGACTTCCCACGATGTGTGTTTTGTCATGTTCTTTGAGGTAGCCCTGAAAAGGAAAACAGACATGCACACAGGGAACACAAGCACACAAACACACTGACAGATCCGCTAAACAAGCAAACCAAATCAGAAAGGAAAAAAACGGAGTAGGAACGAAAAGAGAGGACAGAAAAGGAGAGTGAAAAAAAACAACAATACAAAATACCCCAAAAACAAACAAACAAACAAAAACTGGGGGCACAGAGACAGCCAGAGATAAAGGACAGTCTGAGAGCCTAAAACCTGTGGAGGATAGAGATAAGAATGAGATAAGTGAAAAATATCTGGATGGTATGGGTTGGTCTAATCATAGCAGTGTTAAATGTTGGTCTTTCCCAAACTCCAGGGGGGAAAAGGAAGAGAAGGATAAAATAGGAAAATAGATAAGGGAAAACAAGGGAAAAAATTATGGAAGCTTAAAAATTAAAAATAAGTAGGATAGAAAAATTTTTTTAAAAATATCACTAAGAGAAGACTCCAGCTCTCCAGCGCGGATGGGTGGTTCTATGTAAGTAGGTCAGGTCTCTGGGCCTGGTCTCTGAGGCCCCGCCTTAGTAGATGCAGGGAGAAGAATGGCGGCGCCTCCAGCCCCTCTCAGACTGCAAGTTGCCAGCCACTCTCTTGAGTCCAACCTCCCAGTGCCTTGGGTGGGTCAAATTGTTTCAGTTTCCCAAGGTCCCCTAGGCCTTCAAATCCTAGCCCACCCACTTTACAAGTTTCCACCACCGTTAAAATAACCTCTGGCAGCCAGGAGGCTTTCTGGTCGGGACTACACAGGGGGCTTGGAAAGCCAGCCCTTCCCTGGTTCCACCTGAGTTCTGAGGGCTGCAGGGCCCACAGGATTGCCAGCCGGCTGAGGGGTCGGATTTCTCTCCCTAGCCCAGTGGCTGCAAATGGAAATTTTGTCTCTCTGCCGTGCTCTCCCTTCAGTCTCTCCTCTTCCCCTTGGCTCTGTACCTCCCTGGAGGCCGGTTTGTGCCCTGAGTCTTGCGCTGCCGTCTGGAGTGCAGTGCAGCTGTCTTGCGTGCAGGGAGGCCAGCTCGCAAGTAGCTCTCAAAATTCTGTGCCAACCTGCACAGCTGTCCTGTGTGCTGGCTGCCCTGCATGGTGTTGTGCAGCCTCTGGACCCGCACTCTCTGCGGCTGGGGTCTAAGTCTCTGGGCCCTCTCTTTCCCAGCTCCTCTTTGATCTGGCACTCCGTCCCTCAGAGTCTCTGTTCCCAGTTTTCACTCACTTACTCCAGCGTCCTTGGGGCTGAAATCAATAAAGGGTCAGTGCCCGTACCTCCGCTCCCATAACTCAGGAGAAAAGTTGTCTGCAGAAGTTGAAATGGAATCCGATGATACAACAGAAGCTGATTTTGTTTGCACTGAATTCTCTGAATGAGAAGTGGAAGCAATTATAATTTTTGAGATGTTTTATCTTCACTTCTGATGATCTTCAAATGTCAATGGCTCTTAACACATTAACTGGACAGGGAATCCACGCTGGGTGACCGCGCAGTGGCCGGCTGGGAGCCAAGACTCTCGCAGCTCGAGCTCTTCTCCATGGCGGAGCGGGGGCAAAACCCGCAAAATATTAAGCACAAACTAGCAAATAATATACTTTGAAATTATGGAAAATTTGCATTTATATTTAATTTAAATTTGTATTTAAATTATGGAAGTTTATATTTTAAAATTCCCTTTCAATAGCATCATTAAAATCACACAAATTAATAAAATGTGTATAAAGCCTATACACTAAACACTATACAATATTGTTGAAAAGTTAAAGAAAACCAAATTGATCTACATAGTTAATACAATGGGAGTCAAGTTCTAGTAGTGATTACTTTTTTTTACATTAAAATAGTTTCATAAGATAAATTTATTTTGCAAAGCTGTAGGGTTCTAGAACATCATTTAAAATCCCCAGCCTAATTCATTCAGCCTTTGGCTTCTCTTCCAGTACACTTTCTTGATTTTTATCCTCCACTCAAATATCCAGATTGCTTTGTTACAGAATACTTAATGGAATGCAAAATTTGAGACTCATTTATTATTGAGTAATAAGTGTGTCTATAGGTTTATTTTGCCTCACAATCCCAAGTATTTTATTATTACATTTTATAAAAGTGAGGAGGAAAAATGAATGCTGGCAACTCTCCAAGAAAAATGTATAAGACATCTACTGTTTATTTATTTAAGTTGATATGGGAATTTTAGCCTTTACAATGGGTTGAAAATTTTAATGTCAACATAACCTCCAAAGGAGGATCTGAGAAGTTTGATTTCAGAGTCAAAAAATCTTTAGTTAGGATGGACAGTGTGTGATAGAGATCCTTAGATTTAACTGTGCAAAAGGAATTCTATAGAAAAGAGAAAAGAACAGATATTCCTGGGTTTTCCTTGCTCAGAATAACTTGATCCGAAGGTAACTAGAATATATGGGTGGCAAGTAGAGGTTGCCAAAGTAACCCTAACACAACTGCCCCAGTGTCACTGTCCTTCACATCTCTTGGGGCATCAGGCCTGCCTAGCTTCCAGCTTTCGTATCCCTACCTCCACCTTTGAAGAGAGACTCTATTCCCCAAGGTCTGCTATGGAAGGAGAGTCTCCCCATGCAGATGCTGGACCTCACAGGCCTCCTCTCCTCTTCTGTAATTTCTCTAATTGTTGTTTCTGATTCTATTATGATTTTAGGGGTTGTTGTAGTCCATTTAATGGTCTTAATCTAGTTTTGACCACTGATATCTGGCTGGAATATTTAAACAAGACTTTACTAAGAGCCCAGAGAAAACCAGATGGAACAAAACACTGTGAAGAATGACAACCAGGTAATGGGAATAAGATAGTTATTCTTTCCTATGGATTTCCTCCAGATTTGTCCTCCTCCATAGATCCCAGGCCATTTCCAATACAATGAACTGTTACTACTCAAAGGTGTTTACATGCAAGACATGACTCTTCAAAGATCAGGCACAAGAAGAACATAGTCTTGCCTACAAAAAGAAATGTGCAGAGGCCCAAGGACTACTATTGACTGTGTGACTTATCACCAGCAGAGACCACTGCTGAACTTAACATAAGGAAAAGATAGGTATACAAACAATGATAACTGGCACTAAGCTTAGAGAATACTGGAGGGAGAACAAAGGCATATATAATTCCAAGCCCCTGTTCACGTAAACAGCAATCCCGTTAAAGCTTCTCCCTTGCTCTACTCCCCAGCAGTTACTATGCCCCTAATCACAACAGTCTACATCCCTTTGCCAGTAGCTAGCCCATGTTCATACATTCAGCTCTTGCATAACCCTCTTCAAAAGAGAAGATAAAATAAAATAAAAAAGAGACATTTGATGTGAAAATAATTAAAACCGTGCCTTTGTAATAAAGCTTATTTTAATTAATAAATTTTATTTTTAGAGAAGTTTTAAGTTTATAGAAAATTGAGCAGAGGATACAGAGAGATTCTATACACTCTCACCCTCCCTATCAATTTTCCATATTATTAATACCTTGCATTAGTGTGGAAATGTTATAATTGATGAAAAATTATGAGTATATATGAGTATATAATGTCCATAGTTTACATTAGAGTGCACAGTTTGCATTAAATATTCTATGGGTTTAGAAAACTGCAGATATTATCTATCCACCAATTACCATTTCATACAAAAGAGTTTCACTGTTCTAAAACTCCCCTGTAATACAGTTCCCCTCTCCCTCAAACCACTGGAAAGCATTAATCTAAAACCTATCTTGGGCACCTGGATGGTTCAGTTGGTTGAGTATCCAACTCTTGATTTCAGCTCAGGTCATGATTCCAGTGTCATGGGATTGAGCCCTGCATTAGGCTCTGAGCTGAGCATGAAGCCTGCTTAAGATTCTCTCTCTTCCTCTGCCCATCCCCCTTCTCTAAAAAAAATTAAAACAAAATAAAATAAAACCTGTCTTGATAGTTATGATTTCTACAGAATGTAATTTGGTTGGAAGTATACTATAAGTAGGCTTTTCAGATTGGGTTCTTTCACTTTATGCACTTAATGTTCTTCTATGCCCTTCATAATCTTTTTATTATTGCTAAATAATACTCTATTATATGAATTACAGCTGTGTATTTATCAATTCACTTATTAAAGGACATTCTGAATGCTTCCAATTTTGGCAATTATACATAAACTTGCTATAAATATTAATGTGCAGGGTTTTTTGTGGACCTGAGTTTTCAACTCATTTGGGACAATAGCTGTGAACAATATTGCTGTATTGTGTGATAAAACTATATTAAACATTGTAAGAAAGCTGCCAGACTGTCTTTCTTTTTTTTAATTCTTAATGTTTATTTATATTTGAGAGAGAGAGAGAGAGAAAGAGAGAGAGAGAGAGAGAGAGAGAGAGAGAGAGAGAGGGCGCAAGCGGGGAAGGGGCAGAGGGAGGGAGACAGAATCCTAAGCAGGCTCCAAGCTCTGTCAGCACAGAGCCCTATGTGGGGCATGAACTTACTAGCCAAGCTGTGAGATCATGCCTGAGCTGAAGTCAGATGCTTAACTGAGCAGCCCACGTGCTCCCAAAGTGTCTTTCAAAGCGACTGTCATTTTGTTTTCCCACCAGCGATGAATGAGAGTTCCTGTTGCTACACATCCTCACCAGCATTGGTGTTGTCACATTTTTTTATTTCAACATTCTAAAAGGTTTGTAGCGGTCTCTCATTGTTGTTTTAATGTGCAATTCCCTAATGATAAATGATGCTGAACATCTTTTTATATGCCTTTTTGCCATCTGTTTATCTTCTGTAGTGAGGTGTTGGTTCCAATTTTTCCCATTTTTTAATTTTGGTTTTCTAATTATTAAGTTTAAAGAGTTCTTTATGTTTTTTAATATAAGTATTTCATTAAATATGTAGTTTTCAAAGATTTTTTTCACAATATGTGGCTTGTCTTTTCATGGTGTTTATAGTGTCTTTCACAGAGCAGAAGTTTTTAATTTTAATGAAGTCCAATTAGTCTTTTTTTTTCTTTCATTAACTGTGCTTTTATCTAAAACCTCATTTCCTGAGAAAGAATGAAATCTGGCCATTCATAGAAACATGGATGGAGATCAAGGGTGTCATGCTACGTGAAATAAGTCAGGCAGAGAAGGACAGATACCATATCTTTTTACTCATAAGTGTAACAGGAGAAACTTAACAGAGACCCATGGTGGAGGGGAAAGGGGAAAAAATAGTTGGGGAGACAGAGGGAGGTAAACCATGAAAGGCTCTTTAATACTGAGAACAAACTGAGGGTTGATGGGAGAGGGGGAGAGGGGAAGAGAATGATGGGCATGGAGGAGGGCACTTGTAGGGATGAGCACTGGGTGTTAACATGGAAACCAACTTGACAATAAACTATAAAATTTAAAAAAATAAAAAATAAAATAAGAACTCATTGCCAAGCCCAAGGTCAACTCAATTTTCTCTTATGTTATCTTCCAGAAGTATTATAGCTTTCTGTTTTATATTTACACTTATGATCATTTTAAGTTAATTTTTGTTAAAGGTCAGTGTTTAAATTTATATTTTTCATGTGGATATTCATTTGTTCCAGCACCATTTGTTGAAAAGATTAATCTTTTTCCATTAAATTACTATTGTTTCTTCATCAAAGATCAGTTTACTGTAAGTGTGCGAGTCTGTTTCTGGGCTGTCTATTCTGCTTCACTGATCTATTTGTCTATCGTTTCACTAAAAACACAGTATACTGATTGTTGCAGCTTTGTTGTAACTCTAGAACTCTAGATGTTATCAGTTTTCCAATTTTGTTCTTCTTCAAAATTGTGTTAAACATTCTGGGCCCTCTGACTTTCTACATAAATTTTAGAATCACCTTGTCAATGACAAGATTGTTGGCTCGATTTTTATCCAGATTGCATTAAATCTATAGATTGAGGGGGAAAGAAACAACATCAACATATTGAGTCTTCCTGTCTATGAACATGGAGAATATTTTCATTTATTTGTATCTTTCTTGATTTCTTATCTAGATATTGCACATATTTTATTAGATTTATTCACATGTATTTAATTGGGGAGAGGCTAATGGAAATAATATTGCAATTTTAATTTCAAGTTCCTATCGGTCATTTCTGTCATAGAAGAAAGATTTTTGTATATTAACCTTGCATCCTTGACCTTGCTAGAATTACTCAGTTCCAGGAATTTGTTTTTGTGTTTGTGTTTATCAATTCCTTGGGATTTTCTATATATTCGACCATATTATCTGTGAACACAGTTTTATTTTTTCTATCCAAATATGTGTATCTTTTATATTATTTTCTTTTCTTATTATATTAAGTAGGACATACCATAAGTGGTCAAAGGGGACATCCTTGCCTTGTTTCTGATGTTAGGCATAAAGCCTTTCTCACCATTTAGTATAATGTCATCTGTAAATTTTTTCAGAATGTTCTTTATTAATTCTCCTTCCATTCTTAGTTTTTTCAGTGTTTTTTAAAAATCATGAATGGGTGCTGAGTTTATCAAAAAATTTCTTGCATAGATTGATATGATTACATGATCTTTCTGCTTTAGACAGTTGGAGTGATGGATTACATTAATTGACTTTTGAATATTGAACCAGTCTGACATCCCTTGGATAAATCCTAGTTGGTCATGGAGTATAATTTTTTAACGCACTATTGAATTCATTTTGTTAATACACTGTTGAATATTTTTTGCACTGTATACATGAGAAATATTAGACTGTAGGTTTCCTTCCTTTTTTGGCTTTGTATTAGGAAAAGTGGTGTAATAAAATGAATTAGGAGGCATTTCCTCTGCTTATATTTTCTGGGTTATTTTTCACAAAATTGGAATACTTTGTTCTTTAAATGTTTGGGAAAATTTACCAGTGACTGCATCTGGGTCTGGTGCTTTCTATTTGGAAAATTATTAATTATTGATTTAACTTTTATAGATATAGGCCTATTCAGATTATCTACTTTCCTTTGTGAGTTGTGATAGATTGTGTTTTTCAACAAATTGGTCCATTTCATGTAGTTTATCAAACTTGTGGTAAAAAAATTGTTCATAATAAATCCTTTATTATCCTTTCAATGTCCATGCCTTCAGTAGTAATGCCCCATTTTCATTTCTGATGTTAGTAATTTACGTGTTTTGTCTTTTGGGGGGCAGGTAGCCTGGCTATAGAGTTATCAATCTTTTTTTAACTTGATCGTTTAACATTTGTTTATTTTTATTATATATGTCTCAAGTGTACAACATAATTTGGCATCTGTATACAGTACAAAGTGATCACCTGCAAGAGTCTTGTTACCATCCATCACCTTAACTTCCAGTTAGTTAACATAGAGTGTAATGGTAGTTTCAGGTGTAGAATTTAGTGATTTATCACTTATCTAAAACACCAGGGCTCATCACAAATGCCCTCCATGAACTAAGCAAGTCAGTGAAAGACAAATACCATATGATTTAACTCATATGTGAAATTTAAGAAACAAAACAGATAAACATGGGGTGGAGGGAAAGAGACAAACCAGGAAACAGACCCTTAATTATAAAGAAAAAATGGAGGGTTACTGGAGTGGATGTGGGTGGGAAGATATTCTTATTTTTAAAATCCTTTTTTCATTTTGCTTTTCTATCTAGGTGAGAGCCATTGCTTTGTATTCTAGCTTGCTAATTTGTGCTTCTACTTCATCAATTTTTCTCTTGAGTTCAGTGACCATCTTTATGACCATTACACTGAACTCTTTATCAGATAGTTGTTTATCTTTATTTTCTTAAGGTCTTTTTAATGTGCTTTGTTCTTTGGTTTGGAACTTATTCCTCTGTCACCTCATTTTGCCAGACTCTTTGTATTTGTCTACATTTATTAGGCAAAACAGCTTCCTTTTCGAGTCTTGAAGGAGTGGTTTTGTATGGGAGATGATCTGTGGGGTCCAGAAGCAAAATCTCCCTTGGTATCCACAGGCAAGCACTCAAGAAACTTCCTTTCTATGGTCAACATGCACCCACTGGCGGTGATGAAACTGTGTCTGCAGTCCAAAATGGGTGGGACACATGACACTGGACTGGACTGGCTGTGGCATAGACCCTATATGGGGAAGATGGGGCACAGTGGTCACACCTTGCACAGTTGTGGCTTAGCTGCTGCATGTGATGGGTGGGGCTTTGGGTATTCTTTAAGCCTGGTTGTGGCATGGCTGCTGCACAGGAAGTTTGGGGCATGGTAAACTCCACTGCCCAGTGGTTGCACAGATGCTGTAGGGAGTGATAGCAAGCTAGAGAGGGGGCACCAAAAATGGCACCTGGCATCTACAGCATCAGCTAGCTAAAATAACCTTGAAAAAATGGTGTCCATCAGTACTTTAGGATTAGTAAGTGGATCTGCCTCATTTATGGTTTAGCAACTTAAAACAATTTTTTAATGTTTATTTATTTTTGAAAGAGACACAGAGGCAGAGCATGAGCATGAGCGGGGGAAGGGCAGAGAGAGAGGGAGACAGAATCTGAAGCAGGCTCCAGGCTCTGAGCTGTCAGCACAGAGCCCAACACAGGGCTCAAACCCGTGAACTGTGTGAAATCATGATCTGAGCCAAAATCAGACACAACCAACTGAGCCACTGAGCTGCCCCTATGGTTTAGCAACTTTAAACAGTTGGCTTTTCACTGTATCTCAGGGTGAGTGGGTCTGTGCATGAGCTTTTTAATTTTGGGTTCTCATTCCCTCCATTCTATGATTCCCTTAGACTTAATTCCTATTAATTTTCAAAACCAGGAATGTGGGGGCTTATTTTGCTAGACTCAAGGGTCAAAGTATCTGATGTGGTACATAGTTCCTTCACTCCTCAGGGAAAAGTTTCATAATTTTGGAATTATGTGGGTCACCAAACCCGGGGTGGCATCCTGGGAAAGACTGAGACTCTGTCTTTCCTAGCCATCTGAATGTGTCTCTATTATCTTTCATTGTGGAGACACAAGGCATCAAGTTCTCAGGTTATTTCATAGGAAAATTATTCTATATGTAGCTGTAAATTTATTATACCCATGGATGGACATCATTTTGAGGTTTCCAGTATACTACCATATTTAATCTCTCACCTAGATGGATCCATTTTATTGATCTCCTCAAAGAACCATCTTTTGTTATTGTTGACTTTATTTTATTTTCCTGTTTTCCATTTTAGTAATTTCTACTCTAATTTTTATTATTTATTTTCTTACGCTTATTATTAGTTTGTGTTTTTCTTTCTCTAGGTTCCTAAGGGGAAGTGTTAGATTATTGATTATAGATCTTTCTTCTTTTCTAATACATTTATTTAATGTTATAAACATTTCTCTAAGCATTGTTTTTATCACATATCATAAATTTGGGTATTTTTATTTTCATTCAATTCAAATATTTTTATATTTATTTTGAGAATTATTTTGTTTATGTTATTTTGAACTGTGCTTTTTAATCTCCAAATATTAAGGGGTTTTCCAATTACCTTGGAATCATTGAGTTTTATTTTAATTCCATTGTGAGTTCACAGCATACTTTGTATGACTCCTGTTCTTTAAATTAGTGGAGGTGTGTTTTATGGCCAAGTTATGATCTATCTTGGTCAATATTCTGTGTGAGATTATGAACAATGGATATTCTGCTGTTGTTGAATGAAATATGTAACTATCAATTAAATCTATTTGTTGATCATGCCATTCAGTTTATATCCTTACTGAATTTCTTTTTTTTAATGTTTTTATTTATTTTTGAGAGAGAGAGAGAAACAGTGTGAGCAAGGGAAGGTCAGAGAGAGAAGAAGTCACAGGATCTGAAGACAGGATCCAGACTCTGAGAGAGCCTAACCTGGGGCTCGAACCCACGAACCATGACATCATGACCTGAGCCAAAGTCGGACACTTAACCGACTGAGCCACCCAGGCGCCCCTCCTTACTGTTTTTCTGTTTGATCTGTCAATTACTAATAGAGGCATTTTGAAGTTTCCCAACACAATAGTGAATATGTCTGTATTTCCTTGCATTTCTACCAATTTTTGCTTCACTTATTTTGATGCTCTATTGCTAGTCACACACACAATGAGGATTGTTATGTCTCTTTTTCAAGAATTCACCCCTTTATTGTAAGAGTCTTCTTTATTCCTGACAATGTTTCCTGTTCTAAAGTTGGCTTTGTTTGAAACTAGTATAGCTACTCATTTTCTTTTGATTTGTGTCAGCCTTGTATATCTTTCCCCATTTACCATTTAATCTGTTTGTGTCTTAATATTGAAATTTCATTTTTCATAGACAATATATTTTTGGGTATTGTATTTTCATCTATTCTGTTCCTTTCTGACTTTTAATTGTCGCATTTAAGTAATTCACATTTAAACTAATTTTGGCTAAGGTTATGATTTTATGGTTCATGAATTTGAGCCCTGCATTAGGCTCCATGCTGGCAACACAGAGCCTGCTTGGGATTCTCTCCTTCTGCCTTTCTTTCCCTCTTTTGCACACAAAAAACAAATAAATAAACAAAAAACTTATTTAAGTATACTTTCTTTTACTTTTCATAGGACAAACTGAAGCTAATATTATTTATTTTTGTTGTTTTTGTTTTCTATTCTGTCATTTTTTATTTTAAGGTTTTATTTTAATTTATTACCATACAGTGTTATATTAGTTTCAGGTATACAGTATAGTGATTCGACAGTTCCACACATCACTCCGTGCTCATCACAAGTACACTCTTTAAGCTCTACTTCACCCATCCACGCAACTACTTCTCCTCTGGTAACTATCATTTTCTTGTCTATAGTTAAGACTGTTTCTTCATTTGTCTCTTTTTTTTCTTTATTTGCTTTGCTTCTAAAATTCCACATATGAGAGAAATCATATGGTATTTGTCTTTCTCTGATTTATATTCCATTTCACATTACCCTTTTTAGATCTGTCCAAGTCCTTGGAAATGGCAAGATTTCATTCTGCTTATGGCTGAATAATACTCCATTGTATTTATATACCAAATCTTCTTTATCCATTCATCTATAGATGGACGCTGTTTCCATAATTTGATTATTGTAAATAATGCTGCAATAAACATAAAGATGCATATATCTCTTTGAATTACTGTTTTCATATTTTTGGGGTAAATACTCAGTAGTACAATTACTGGATCATAGGGAAACTTTAATTTTAGCTTTTTGAGGAAACTCCATACTGTCTTCCATAGTGGTTGCAAGAGTTTGTATTGCTACCAATGGTGCACAGGGGTTCCTTTTTCTTCATATCCTTGCCAACACTTGTAGTTTCTGGTGTTTTTCATTTTAGCCATTCTGACATGTGAGATGATATCGTATTGTAGTTCTGATTTATATTTCCCTGGTGATGAGTGATGTTGAACATTTTTTTCATGTATCTATTGGCCATCTGAATATTTTTTTCAGAAAAACGTCTTTTCCTGCCTTCTGCCCTTTTTTAAATTGGATTATTTGGTTTGGTGGTGTTGAATTGTATAAGTCATTTATATACTTTGGATACTAACACTTTAGTGGCTATATCGTTTTCTTTTTTTAATGTTTTATTTATTTTTGACAGAGAGAGACAAAGCATGAGAGGGGGAGGGGAAGACAGAGGGAGACACAGAATCAGAAGCAGACTTCAGTCAGCACAGAGCCTGACGTGGCGCTCGAACCCATGCACATGAGATCATGACTTGAGCCGAAGTTGAAGCCTTAACTGACTGAGCCATCCAGCTGCTCTGGCTATATCATTTTCAAATATCTTCTATCATTCAGTAGATTTGTCTTTTAGCTTTGCTGATTTTTTTCATTTCCTGTGCAGAAACTTTTGGTTTTAATGTAGTCCCAATAGTTTATTTTGGCTTTTGTGTATCTTGCCTCATGAAAAATATCTAGAATAATGTTGCTATGGCTGATTTCAGAGATATTACCACCTGTGCTCCCTTCTAGGATGTTTATGGTTTCAGGTATCACATTTAGTTCTTCAATCCATTTTTAGTTTCTTTTGTGTGTGGTGTAAGAAAGTGGCCAAATTCATTCTTTTCCATGTAGCTGTCCAATTTTCTCAACACTATTTGTTGAAAAGACTATTTTTCCCCATTGGATATTCTTTCCTGCTTTGTTGAAGATTAATTAACCATATAGTTTGGGTTTATTTCTGGGCTTTCTAATCTGTTCCATCAATCAATGGGTCTTTTTTCTGTGTCAGTACCAAACTGTTTTGATTACTATAGCTTTACAATATAACTTTAAGTCTGGAATTGGGATTCCTCCAGATTTATTTTTCTTTTTCCAGATTGCTTTGTTTATTTGGTTTCTTTAGTTTACTTCTGTGAAATATGCTGTTGGTATTTTGATAAGGGTTGCATTAAATCTGTAGATGACTTGGGATAGTATAGGCATTTTAAAAATATTTGTTATGGTCTCTTCTCTACCTTTAGTTGAAGAGTTTGTTCTAGTCATTGAATCATTTTCTGAGTTATTTATGCTGATATGAATGTTGACTAGTTTTATTCATGAGATGAGGTAAGCTTAGGGTCTTATTATTCTGCCATCTTCCCAGTCTCCTCTACTGGCTTTGTATTTTAAATTTCCTACATTCCCTTATACTTCCCACTGTATCTATTGTATCTGTTCAATGCCATGTCAGAAATAGGCAGTGCCCTTTGAAGTTGCTCTACACTTCTCTAACTGTTGGCATTTTCCAAAGAGGTTGGACTGAGGATACTGAGATATTGTGGAGAATGTTTGGCTTCTGGAGAAAAACTCACCCTTTGTATCTGCTCCTTGAAGTGTGATACACTGTCTAGATAACAACAGACACCAACTTGTTCCTGACAACTTTCTACAAACACTGTACCAAACAGACACCAGGTGGAGAAGATGTGCAGACTTGTCTGTCAATCACTGTAAGGGCAGAGAACATATCTGAAAGAGGCCTGCACCTCTTTATCTGTCAATTCACGAAACTCCCAGGAGTATGAGCTAGGACCTCCAATTCATTCCTGCTCTTCCCATTTCATGCCTTCTTCATAACTATCAAATTTTAAATTTCAAAGTGATCTCTTATTTCCATAACAATATCTATTCCAGGAATATTTCTATCCATCGAATGGGATATTAAAATCCAAGCTCATTTAAACAACAGGAAGACTGAACCATGAGTTTTCTTTCACAATTTAAGAAAAAAACATCAAAAGTTGCACTTTGCTGCCCTGACAAAATCATCATCAGGTTACCTTCCAGTTGAATTCTTTGATTCTATCTGTTTCTGTGTCTCCCTGGAAATACACAGGCTCAGAATAGCATGAAGTTTGTTTCTTTTGTAAGAACTTCTAACTGGAAACAATGGTGTATAATTAGTATATTTCATGAGAAAGACATATACCACAATATTCCATTTATTGATATTTTTGGAAGCAGGGGTGAAATGATATTTAACATATATATGGATATATATTAAAACTTCATATATATATCTAATTTACCTAGTTCTCCTTTCCATGAGATGTCCAGATGTTCAAGGGAACACAAGATACACACACACACACACACACACACACACACCCCAAAAGGAAGCACAGAATTGTTTCTTATTAACTAATGCTTTGTTTCCAATCCCCAATTAAGAAAACCTTGGATACCATGAGAAGGTTTTTTTCTTTCTTATATTGGTCAGTTGGAGACTTAAAGAATAGAATCTAGAGGTGCCTGGGTAGATCAGTGAGTTAAGCGTCCAACTTTGGCTCAGGTGATTATCTCACAGTTTGTGGATTTGAGCCCCATGTCAGACTCTGTACTGACAGCTAAGAGCCTGGAGCCTGCTTTGGGTTCTGTGTCTCATTCCCTCTCTGCACCTCCCCAACTCATGCTCTCTCTCTCAAAAATAAATAAATATTAATTTTTTAAAAAGTGAGAAGAGAGTCTAAGACTGAATAGTCTACTTTTTCTAAAACTCAGTTCTTACTACTAGAGAAATTCTGAACATCACTGGTTGTTATTTGGACTTATTATTAGTTTATAGTAACATTAGTCTAATAGAATTAATAGCTGAGAGTTGGTAAGCCTATAGGTCTCTACACTGGCTGTGCTTCACATGTACCTAAGGAGATTTGAAAAATGCTGATGCTTGTGTCATACTTCCTGAGGGCATAAGCTAGTTGATCTGGGATTTTTTAGAGCCTGATCGGTAATTCTAATATTGAACCAAACTTGAACCAGGCGTGAATCTATAGCAGATTTCTCAGCTGTTATCCTCAGACCAGCAACATTAAGCACCACCTGGAAACTTGTTATAAGTACAGATTCTTGAGTCTGCTCCAGGTCTAGTGAATCAGAAACTCTGAGTGAGGTCAAGCAATTTTTATTTTAGGAAATCCTCCAGGTGATTCTCATAAACACTAAGTTTGAGAATTCCAGATCTAGATCATTGATTCAACTTGAATGAGCATGAGAACCAACTAAGCCTTTATACATAAGCTCAGACTCCACTCCAGACTCACCGCACCTGAATGTCTGGTAGTGTGGCCAGGGCACTTGTGTATTTTTTCAATTGCTATGATGATTCTGATGCAAACTGGTTAAGAGCCATGTACTGAGACAAACTCTTTATTTTAGTGAGGAAGAAACTGAGAGGTGAAATGATCTGCCTAGTCATTGTGTGAAAGAGACACACATTGTCAATTTCACAGTATCATTTCTTAAATGTGTGTTTCTTTGTGCTTGAAGGAAGAAACCACAAGACCAGGAGCAATTATGGAATGAAGTGGAGATACATGTTAGCCTCAGCTTTAAGATTTGGTCAGTTATGCCTAGTGGGCATGTGGGGTGAATACCACAGGTTTTGCCTGTTGAGTTGAATTAAACTGATAAATTCTTTGTATTAATAGTTTTCACTGACTCCCTGGCAATTTAATGGACAGAAACTTGCAATTCAAATATCTCCATTTAAAAAGTATTAACTCAAACTGGCCTGTTCGAATACTAACTAGTAAACAAATAAAATCACAACATGCAATAATCTCATAATAAAGGATTTCTCTTAACAAAGTTTCAATGTAGATTATTATTTTGAGGCAAGTATTTTCTTTGTGTGTGTGTGTGTGTGTGTGTGTGTGTGTGTGTGTGTGACATAGAAGACTTTATGCAGCTTAGTGCAGTAGGTTGGGTGGAGAGTCATGAGGGTCAGAGGCTAAAGATTCCCAGAAAAGAAATGAGATTCAGGCTAGATGGCTAATGAGTAGACTATTGGGTGGGTGAAGCTCTAGGAGATATAATAGAGGCATAGGACCTGTATCCAAGAATATAATATCTTGGACAGGCAAGCTAAAAGAAACAGAGACTTTGTTCTTGCTGAGTGACACCATGTAGAGCAACCAAGCAATAGGAGTAAAGTGCTCTGAAGGTAGTTACTACCATATAAGTGCTGTCTCAATTGTATCCACAAATAATAATTTTGTTTTCTCTCATTGCTAATTAGAAACAATGATCTACAGGCACATCAAGAAAAACAGAAGTTACTTAAATACAAGCTTATTCAATTAGCAATTTTCAAATAATGAACAGAGATTTATGTGAGTTATCAGGTTCACATGATCTTTAATGGACCATCATATGCAGCTGTACTTTATTCATCTAAGTTTCAAGATTCCCTGGAATATTAGTTCATTAAAATAAATTTATTGTTTTGGTGAGATATGGATCATTATTATTAAAAGTAATAGTTATATTCCATTTATCCTGCCTCCTTACCCTCCTAAAGTTCAGAAGTTTGAAACAAGACAGATCTCTCTGGCTACTTGAAACCAAGGCCAATGCTAAGACAATGTGTGACTGTTTGAAAGTCAGTCAGGGTATCAGTGTGTTTGTCAAAAAAAAAAAGAGAGAGAGAGAGAGAGAGAGAGAGAGAAACAAATTCTATATGTAAATGACTATGTAAGGCACCTAGAATTACCAGATATTTGAAAACGTAGAAACAAATTTGGAAGACTTGTATACTTTGATTCAAGATTTACCATAAGGTTTAAGATGAGGTTGTATTGGCATACGAAGAGACAATAGGTCTGGAAATAGATCCACAAATACATATTCAATTGTTTTATTTTAATTGTGCTAAGAATACTTCACAAATTTTTAAGTGTATAATACAGTGTTGTTAACTATAGGCACACTATTGTACAGCAGATCGCTAGAACTTTGTTATCTTGCATAAACAAAACTTTATAACCACTAAATAGTAATTCTCTATTTCTTCCTCCTCCCAGTCTCTGGATACCACCATTCCACTCTGCTTCTCTGTATTTGACTATTTTAGATGCCTAATACAAGTGCAATCATTCAGGGACGCCTTGGTGGCTCAGTTGGTAAAGTATCCAACTTCAGCTCAGGTCATGATCTGATGGTTTGAGCCCAGGGTTGGGCTTGTTGCTGACAGCCCAGAGCTTGGAGCTTGCTTCAGATTATGTGTCTCCATCTCTCTCTGCCCCTCACCCACTTGCATCTCTTTGAATCTCTCTCGCTTGCTCTCTCTCTCTCTCTCTCTCTCAAAATTTAATAAACATTGGGGAGCCTGGGTGGCTCAGTCGGTTAAGCGTCCGACTTCGGCTCAGGTCATGATCTCATGGTTCATGGGTTCGAGCCCCGCGCCAGGCTCTGTGCTGACCGCTAGCTCAGAGCCTGGAGCCTGTCTTCAGATCCTGTGACTCCTTCTCTCTCTGACCCTCCCCTGCTCATGCTGTCTCTCTTTCTCTCTCAAAAATAAATAAAAACATTTAAAAATTTTAATAAACGTTAAAAAATTATAAGTGCAATCATTTAGTATTTCTCCTTTTGTGTCTGGCTTATGTCCCTTAGCATAATGACCTCAAGTTTAATCTTTGTTGTCATATGACAGGATTCTTTCTCTCTCTCTCTTTTTGAGGATTAATAATATCCCACTGTATGTATAAACCACCTTTTCTTTATCCATTTATCTGTCCATAGGCAATTGAAATTCTTAGCTATTGTAAATAATACTGCAATGAGCATGGGGCTGAAAATATCACAGATCCTGATTTCAAGTCTTTTGAGTAAATACCTAGAAGTGAGATTGATGTAGTATATGATACTTTTATTTTTAGATTTTTTAAGAAATTTCATATGATTTTCCACAGTGTATGCATAAATTTACATGCCCACCAACAATATATAAGCATTCCAATTTTTCACATCTCCATCTGAACTTAATATCTTTTGTTTTTTTTTTTAAATAATAGCCATCTTAACAAGTGTGAGATGATACCTCATTGTGGTTTTGATTTGCATTCCCCTAATGAATAGTAATATTAAGCATCTTTCCATATGCTTGTCAAGTCATAAGCTTTTTTTTTAACTTTTATGTTTTTTGAAATTTAATGGAGGTTTCTTAAATATTTTGGATATTAACTTCTTATCAGAATAGATGCCAAAGACATTAACCATAAAGCAGGAAAAAATATATATCTACTTTATTAAATTTATCTGCTTATCAAAATATATTATTTTTATATAATATATTGTCAAATTGGTTTCCATGCAACACTTAGTGCTCATTCCAACAAATGCCCTCCTCAATGCCTATCACAAAATATATTATTAAAGTTAAATAAGCAAATGACAATTGGGAAAATATTATATAAATGGATATAGATACAGATATATATATGTAGACATAAAATAAGGAGAGTCATTATTTGTACACAATTCAACAATTAAAATAATCCATAACATAGCACTGTTTGAAGATCCCCCCTACCTCATTTCTAAGTACCTGGAAAGTGAAACAGGATTGATGGCCAAAGACCCTAACCCCAATTTTAGCACTTCTGGAAGACCCTAGGAAAACTGGTCTTGGATAAGAAACAGCTCTTTTTGCCCTTATACATTTTTTATAAATTCAGACACCATTAAACGCAGCTTTTGAAACTCTCAGAAGAGGAAGCAAACAGACAAGTCATGAAAGGAATTTGGAGAAACAATAGAGTTCATATTCTAGGGAGGGTTACCTTCTCAGACTTCAAGATTCCAATGAGGAATCTTCAAGATTCCAATGAGGAATATTCCCAAAGAATACTTTCTCTTTATCATAGCCAGGAGCACAGAGATGGTCTGGGGTATACAAAGTACATGGACAGTGAATACAAAAAGCTGTAATTGTAGCTATAGATTCTTTCCTCTTCCCTTATTTTCTTGTTGAAAAGAACTAGCTTAGGGGGGATAAATTGCTTCAGGATCTTCATGTAGCTGCCTTAAACAAGTCTTTTTTCTTTTTTAGGTTTCTAGACAAAGTACATTTTTTAAATATCATGAAATAATTATTTTATATAAAAGTAGGTAGATTGCCAACATATTTGATGTTTAAAACCTCTTAAGTAAAATTCAACTTTACCTTTCTACTTTCAAAATACTCAAAGCAAAAAATTACCTAAAACCAATACTACACTCTATGACAACTAAATTGAGCTTAAATAAATAACTTTTTTAAAAAGACAAAACACAATCAAAATCCCTTAAACAAATTCTTACATCTCAATTGTTCAGTCCCCCATAGTTATTCTCTGCACATTTCTCCTTCCTTTATCAGAATGTTCTTTCTCAGTGGGTGTACAATACAAGCTGATTTTGTTCCTAAAGTGAAGAACTACTGGGAGGAAGATATTTTTGGAAATCAGTCCTTAGCAGTTTATTCGTAATATTTGGGATTGGTTCTCAACGTGGTTAAAAAAGACCTAAGATAAAAAGAAAAATTGGTCAATATCAGGGCGATGTCAACAGTAACCAAAATAAAACCATCTTTCCAAAACAACTAACTGAATGATTCTCTGGGTGTAATGCCATGCATCACAGAGTTCCTGTTTTACAAATTCCACCTTCTCACAAAGGATGAGTGTCATTCTGGACACAATAAAGTTGGAAAGGAAATTAAGGCAATCTGACCAGAGGAGTTACTCTCTTTCTTTCCCTAGGCACCTTCACTCTCCCCAACTGGCCACCATGGTTTGGGAAACTCACCATCTGAGAGGCACTCTAACCACTTCCACCATTTTTTTATGGTTCATCTCTTTTCACAAATGGCCTTTATCCAAAGAGTTTTGCCTGGGACTTCTGGATTCAGATATTTATCACAAAAATTCAAGTAAAATAATGATTTCCTCATGAGAAACATTGGCATGCTCATAAACTCACCCTTAACTTAGTCTGTCTTTCCCAAGAGTGAGCGAGGATCACTTTGTCTCATGTGTTTTATCATGTCGGTTTAAAGACATGCTCTTCTAAATTTGATCTGCTGGTAAAAGTCAAATAAGGAGCAGGGAAGAGAATATCAAACCAATTACTGCCTTAAGAATTGTGGCTAGAGGGTGAGGGAGAACCACAGAAACAGAGAGTTTATAAATAGGCTTAGAAACTTCCTACGACTGTAATGTGTGAGATATAGGCTGGTATAAAAAAGCATGTGCATGAAAAATAGCTTTGGATAGTTGAATTTCTCTACTTAAATTGTTGTAATAATTTGAGGGTGGTAAAAATTTGGTTACCTTTACACTCTTACTGTAAGATGATTTCTTATTCTGTCCACTGGATAGTGGCTATTATGAGGCTCAAATGAGATAATGTGCATTTTGAAAGTAATTTTTAACTATAAAACACTTTACAAATATTGGTAATGTTTCTTTGTGACATTACTAGTATTAATCCAATCGAAACCTCACATGGAACCTCCCAAATTATTTTCTTTTTTTTTCAAGTACATCACAAAACTATGTTGGGTAGAAGATGTAAAGCTTAGTTGTTTCAATTTTACTCCAAGGCATAGAGGGGAAATATTTGGAAATTTATTACAAAATTGAGAAATAGTATTCAGGTCAACTGTCTCCCGTGATAGTATAATTCCTTTTATACCACATTTTTCCTATGCAGAGAAATTGAATCAGAATAATATAGCAGCCTAGCATAAAATACATAGTTTTATTCAATGAATCTGACTCTATAGAACAGAGGATATACTTGTAGAAAACAGGTTAGCCATATCACCATAAGAAGAGTCTGTGGAAGAAAGAATATGACATTCATAGGAGGCGCAGGTCTGTGTTCTCACTTTGCCACTCTGCACATATTATATTTTGGCTAACCCAAAAATAAATCCCCAACACTTTTTTCTCTTATCATTCCACTGTACAGACTGGAAAATTCCCACCAAGATGACCACTAGGTGTAGTTATGTGATACATATGTTCATTTACAGGCTTCTGGTGAAGATTTGTCTTTCTAACAAAAGAAACTGTGAAAATTGATGCTATCATTTCTTCTTGTTTCTGCCTTGATTCCAGATGTAAGATATGAAGCTACAGTTGTCATATTATGACCCTGAGGCCCCAAGCATGAAGAAAAATCTAATAGAATAACAAGAATATCAGTCCTGATACTATCTAAGTGCTTGATTATTGACAACATATCCTTGCCCCCAGAGTTCTCCTGTATCTTGGAAAAAATTAAACCTCATTTGTTTTGAACCACTTTAGGAAAATGGATTTTGTGGGGGTTTTTTATACAGGTAAACATACTTTTAACTCATAGATTATTTTATTAATTTGCAATTTACTATGCTCTTCACCTCCATGAGCTGGTGAAAGAGATAAATTATTGCCTTAACATATAGGGTTTTGAAAGCATTAACTGAGAAAGCATGTGAAAAGGAACAACGGAGGCTGACACACAGAAGACATTATCCTTCTTCATCGTTGCCCTTCACTACTCTCTTGCTCCACTTCAATTATAATCACTTCCATCAGTTTCCTACCTCCTCCTCATCCTCCTTCTTCTCCTATGAATCTTTTTTACTATTCTTTTTTTATTTTTTTATGTTTTTATTTATTTTTGAAAGACAGAGAGAGAGACAGCCGAGTAGGGGAGGGTCAGAGAGAAAGGGAGATACAGAATCTAAAGCAGAATCCATGTTCTGAGCTGTCAGCACAGAGCCCAACGCTGGGCTTGAACCCACAAAACATGAGATCATGACATGAGCCGAAGCTGGATGTTTAACCAACTGAGCCACCCAGGCACCCCTCTTTTTTTCTATTCTTAATAAAAAATTGGGACTGTTTTATTTCTTGGACAAATCCCAATACAAGATTTGCATTAAAACTTATGCTAAGTGGAAAACGGCCAAGAAGCAAACTTTCCAAGTCTAGAAGAAAAATAATAAATTAGATAACATATAAATGTAGAAAAACCCATGCAACTACTTAGAACCCCCATATTAGTTTGTGAGGGCTTCTGTAACAAAGTATTACAAACTATATGAATTAAAATAGTACAGGTTTATTTTCTCACAGTTCTGGAGGTTAGACGTCTGAAATTAAGGTGTAAGCCGAAACATGCTCCTTCTGAAGGCACTAGGAAATGGACTGTTCCATGTCTCTCTCCTAGCTTCTGGTGGTCTCAGGTGTTCTTTGGCTTGTAGATGCATCGCTTGTTTACTCCATATTTACATGGAATTTATGCTGGGTTATTTTAACATTGTTTAAATGTTTGTGTCCAAATATACCAGTTTTATAAGAACTCAAGTCATTCAAGTTTACAGCCCACCCTAATTATTTCATCTTAACTTGATAGACTCTAATTCCAAATGAAGCTATGTTAAGGGTGTTAGAATTTATAACTTGATTATGTCTTTATTTGAGGATATAATTTAACTAATAACAGTGCTTATAAATTATTTTAGCCTTTGATTAATTACTTCTGCATTATACCTCAATCAAGAAGAAACTTGCCTCAGCTAGATGTCACAATTTTGTCTTATTCCCAGTTATACCTGTTTTTAGGTTTAAGATGAGTGTGATTTCCTTTTCCTCAAGAGTATTTTTCTGTGAATGGGTGATTATTTAATCCAGAAGACTTCAAGTGTTCTGAGATATTGTGAATAAAATCAAGACATAAAGAAGATTTTTACTATATTATTCCTAGAGGATTCACAATTCCTAGTCTGGAAAATCATCACCTCAGTGAAAATCATGCTTATACATTTGATAACTTTGGTGATAAATTCCCAAAAAATAAATTCCCTTGTCTCTTTTTCAAGGATGATTTCTCTGGTCCAGGTCCAGTGATTACGTGTCAACATACAATAAGGAGATTTTAAATGATGTTGCCTCTTTCCAGTGTCATTTATTTTATTATTTGTAAGTGCCCAAATGTTGCTAGATTTTTGCCATAAAGAAAACCAAGTGTGAAGTTAAAAGCAAAATTCAATGGTTCAGATTTCCTCAGAACTACACATAAAAAAAGCTTGATTATCAGTGTTAGCTAGACAGACATTTTTCAGCACTGGACAGCAAATACCAGGCCTACTTGTCCAGGGCCACTGGGTAAAGAGAGACCTGATAGATGTAGAGCAGATACAGAGAAGAAAAGTTCTCACTTGTGTAGGAAGGAGGTGGACAAAATAAGCTTGGTTGAAGAAAAAGAGGAATCTGAGCAAAACTGAGAATTCTGTATTGGCAATTTTAATCATTTCCTTGTTTTTCCTTTAATATTTGAAGATTTTCTTGTCTAATCATAAATCCATTATTTTCAGATTATCACAGCAGTATAAGAGCCATTTTCTCCATTATTCTCATTCCTGTCTTTTTTCTCTTTGTCTCACATCAAGTTTCCCACAGTTTGGACAGATTTTGTCTTCTATTTTTTCCCCAATCTCTTTTTAGACTTAGCTCTCTCTTCTTTCCTCTCCTTCCTGGTAGTTTGATCCCTCATCTCAAGCAGGAAATCCAAACTATAGAAGAGTTCCCACTCACCCAAAGAAAAATGACCCAGCCAGGGTAGGTAGGATGTTATGTCTGGCCATTGTCTCTAGGGCTTTCTGCTAGCTGCTGACTCAACTCTAGGGTTGAAATTGCTTTTGCACTGCAGTTCTTTCACTAAGTGTGTTTAATCTGCTGTAAAATTGTTTTCGTGGTTGTAGTCAATGTTATCGTAACTGTTTAACAATGAGCATTTCTTTGCTTTACAAAGGGCCTTGACAGTCTGTATGCAAATTAGTGCCTTGTCTAATGCCATTAAGCATGTTTTGTGGAAAGGCGACAACTGGAATCATGGATAAACTAGTACACTCCATCAGGGGATGAGGAGACCGGGGTAAGGAAACAGACTCTATCTGTTGTGCATTGAACAGACATCGCCTAGAGATATATAATCTTTACCTTAACCGATAGCCTGTGTTTCGGATAGAAGTAAGCATATTTTATGGGGTGCCTGTGTAGCTCAGTTGGTTAAGCATCTGACCTTGGCTCAGATCATGATCTCACACTTTGTGCATCTGAGGCACACTTCAGGCTCTCTACTGTCAGCAGAGAAGCTGTCAGCTTCAGATCCTATATTCCCCCACTCCTGCCCCCTGCTTGTTCTCTTTCTCCTCTCTCTCTCCTTCAAAAATAAACATTAAAAAAAGATAATGCCAATATTTTTTTTTAAAAAAGAAGTAAGCAGATTTTATTAAACTCAGCTGAACTTGTGCTCTTTTTATCATCTGGGCTACTGTCAAACTCTACCCTGAACTAGAACTAGATTGCCTTAAGAAATATTTTTTTAAGTTGGCTAGTAATGGCAGTCATGTCTTAGATATATGGCATAGAGTACATTGGGGAGTCACGAAGATATTTAGCTCGTTATGTTGTGAGGAAGAGGGGTAAGGAAACACACTGTTGAGTGATAGTGTTAAACACTGTGTATTTTGTTACTTTTAATCCTGGCAACAATTCTGTGAAGTTAGGTGTCACATGTTGGTTCCTTTGGAAGCTAACTCTGATTTGGAGTTTAGAAGGCAGAATAGTGATTGGGACAATACCTCTAAGAAAAAAGGAAAAGAAGAACAGGCCTTTATACTCCCATATCTATCAGTCATTGAATGTGGGCCAGTGGGACAGATGTGACCTGGGAGGAACCATTTCTCTGGAGCTCACAAGATGCCTGCAAGGACTGATAGAGAAAGGCAGTTGCCAAGGCTACTCCCAAAAGTTGAGCAGCAACTCATCACTAAAGAGATCTGGGTGGTTTCACAGTGTCCACCATGTAAGGTAAGTTTATCATCATCCTAGAGACAAAGAGAAATAAAGAGGAAGTAAGTGATTGCCCATGGTCACATAATAATAATACTTATTATAATGTATTATATTATTATACATATTATATAAGTATAAATATTATATATTTATCATAATATACAATATAATTGTTGTTGTTGTTACCATTACTATTTTCTAAGATCTTTTCTGAACACTTCACATGTGTTCCTTAAATGTCATAACAGCCCTGTGGAATAAGTATCATTCTAATCCCCACTTTAACTGATGAAGAAACTAAGATGCAGAAACATAACTTGCCCAAGGTAGCACAGGTAGATTTAGGGTGCAAACCCATTAAATATGACTCCGGAGACCATTCTACTACCCACCACACCACAGTAAGGCTGTCTGATTTTGAACTCAGAACTTTCTGATTATGAATCCCTTCTATTCCCATCATGCTAAGCTAGAATGACTTGAACAGGTGCTAGGACTAAAGAAAGAAAAATTTAATTTTTTCCTCAAAGCTGAAACCCAGACAGAGTACTGCTGAATGCACATTTCCCTGGCTTCACCACTCAGAAATGAAAAAGTCATCTGAATGATGATCAGAGGTTTCCTAATTTTTCTGAGCTCTAAACCAATGCAAGCAAGTTTCTAACCTCCCCCCCTCCCCCCGCAGAAGCTCTGGAGAAGGGGAATGTCTGGAGTATTTGTTTGCACACCTCCATCTCCCTTTCCCTAAGAGGTACAGCAATGAGGAGGTTGCCAAAACTTCATCTTAATGTCGGTCATGCTATGTGGGACCTAGATCTTTCTTAACCCAATATTTATCTGGAAGATACACTCGCTTTGAATAGGATCTTACCAGCAGGTAGTCAGTAAGTATTCTAATGGCCTCTCCTCTCTTCTGTGGCAAAATCTACATTTTATTATCTTTCAGACATTTTATATGAATCTTTTATATAAGCTTTCCCTTCCCCCTCTTTTCTTCTGCATGAGCCAGTCTCTTACAGAAATTACAGTGCCTATATTCTCCATGTCCTGCTGAGAATCCTTGCTCTCACGAGTCAGTTTTTCTATCTATTTTGAAACATGTAGAAGTACTTTAATCAATTTCTAAAAGCTACCATGTTTCTTCCTTCTCTGCTTCATTTGATCAATGTATATTAAGCATCTGATAAGTGATCTGATAAATCCCTGAGCTCCAGAAAGTCAGAAAGTACAGGGAAATACAGTACACAAATAATCATAAATGAAATGTCCTTGATGGACCAGAGTTGAGATACAGTTAAGTCCAGATAGTGAAAGTCAGGGATACCATGAGTGAATATGCCCATCTTTTGATGTAGAAGAACATGAGTTGATTCTTAAGAAAATTAATACTTGATCCATGTACAAAGTATTTTATTTTTATCACAAGAGAGACTCAAACAAATCCAGACATATATGAGGGTCTGGGAATACTGTGATGTAAGCCCCATAAATGAAAAAGGAGCTTGCCCAGATTTAGGAACATGGCCTGAGGGTTAAAGACAAATGATGATTTCCAGTGGAGAATTCCATTTAGTTACCTGGCGTGACCTAGATACCCTTACAGGGTTTGTGCACCATCAGAAAAATGACTGTGTGTGAACTGGAAAAGCTGCCCCACTAAATTCTGACATTTCAGTCCACAAACATCCCTGGTCAAGGATTATCCCTTACAAAATAGCAGAAGGATACAAAGGCAGAGCTGACCCATTCTAATTTGGACATGAATGTGACCTCTCTAGTCTACCACTTGGTGCTTCCAGAATATTTGAAGAAAAGCCCTCCCTTCCCTTTGTTCTTCACCAAAATGAAGTGTGTTCTGCCACCACATCTGTACACTTAAAAATGGTTAAATGGTTAATTTTAGGTTATACATTTTTAATCACAATAAAAATTTACAAATTTAAAAGAATAAACCTAGACACAGACCTTACATCTTACACAAAAATTAACTTAAATATATTATAAAAATCAATATAAAATGCAAAGATATACAACTTCTAGAAAAAAATAGAGGTGAAAATCTACACGATATTGATTTGGTAATAACAATTTATATACTATATGAAAAATATGATACACAAAAAGGAAAACATGATAAGCTGAACTTGTTAAAATTAAAAACTTTTAATCCATGAAAGACACTGTTAAGAGAATGAAAAGACAAGTCCCAAATTGAAAGAAATACTTGCAGAATATACATTTAATGAAGGACTTCTATTCAAAAAATACAAAGCATTCTTAAAACTCAAGAAAACAAACAACACAATTTTAAAATAAGCAAAATATCTACATAGATACTTCACCAAAGAAAACATATGTACAGCAAAAACATATATTAAAAAGATGCCCAACATCATTTACCATTATGAAATTGTAAACTAAGGAACAAAATGATAACACAACAAACTACTGTAGGAAGCTTTCTAAAAGCTGAAACAAACACTAGTTGCTGTCGAGATGTAGAGCAGCAGGCACTCTCATTATTTGCTGATGAGAATGTGAAGTGGTATAGCCACTTTGGAAGACAGTTTGTTTCCTCCAATGCTAAATGTAACTCTACCATAGGATCCAGTAAACATCTCTTAGGCATTTGGCCAACTAATTTGAAAAATTATGTCCGCACAAAACCTGCACACAAATATTTACAGATTTATTCATAATTGTCAAAAACTGAAAGTAACCACACTACCCTCCAACAAGTGAATGACTTTTTAAAAAAATATGGAATGTCTATTGAGGAACATGATAAAAAAAAAGATGTGACCACTAATTGACCCATGAGTTGGACCCAGGCACTTGGAGACTGCTCGCCCTCTCCCTGGTCATTGGGATGTGGGTTCCACTTGCTTTTTCCACTCCCAGAGGCTGCTCCAAGGAAATAGTCTTGATATGATGATGTGATGTTGAAAATACCTGCATGGTATACATAACTGAGTCCAGTTAGGGCTGCTTCATAAGCCTTTAAGATTTGGAGAGAAATTGAGGGGATCCATTCATCTTGCTGCTTCCCAAATGTAAGCCTTGTATGTAACTTTTATTTCATCTTATTACAACTACCACCTATCAACCTGGAGTGGCCTGCCTCCTTCTTTGATCTCTTCCTGTCCTCTGTGTATGGATATCAGTCTCATATTTTACCAAGAAAGCTCATGAGAGGCTTGTGAACCTACGAACATCCATACAGTGGAATAGTATTCAGTGATAAATAGCAATGAGTTATTAAGACACACAAAGACATGGATGAACTTTAAATGAATATTGCTAAATGAGAGAAATCAGTCTGAAAAGGCTACATACTGTATTAGTACAACTATCTGCCATTCTGGAAAAGGTAAAATTACAGAGTAGAGTCAATAAACAGATCAGTGTTTTCCAGGCGTTCAGGGAGGGAATGGGTTGAATACAGAAAGCACTGGAGATCTTTGGGGCAGTGAAATTGTTCCGGTACTGAAGTAGTTAGGCACATAACATTACATATTTGTCAAAATCCATAGAACATTAAAGTATTTTAATGCACACAAATTTAAAAGACCATTTAGGAGCTTGGGCAATCACAGGATTTGTAGACTGTGGCAAAAGAATCCAGTCACATTGCAAAAGTTTGAAATAACCTAAAGGAAACAGGTTGGGAGATCAGAAGTGCCAACTTTTGAAATGGATAGGGTCTATAAAACTAAAGTATGTAAGTACTATACACTGTCTGATAAAGTTGTTTTCCATGAGGATATGAGTTAACACCCCATAACACATATGGTGATAGAAACCACCATATATATGCATACTGAAACTGAACAATTAAGTAAATGGAGGGTGGACAGTGAGAGCCAGGTTTCTCGATGATAGTGAGAGGTTACAGACAAGTATGAGGAGAAGGCTAGAATGATAGGTTTGGTACTGGATTAGAGTTAGAGACATCAGTGTGAAGTTATATTTAGCTTAATATAGATGTAGACAAATGTGTGTGTGCATGGGTTACTACGCACACATAAATTTATTGGCCTGATCATTGAGAGGGCATAGAAGCAATAACATCCCAGCAGTAACAAACACACTTAGCAACCAAATTTTGGTTATTAATACCATTCTCCAATAAAAGGAGCCAGGTCTCCTTAGAGAAACGGTTGATGTTAAACACACAAATGCACATGCGTGCACGCGCGCACACACACACACACACACACACACACACACACACACACGGTATGTGAAATGGATACCACAGCCAACAGAAAAAAATAATTTGACAAAATAAACTAGGAAGTATTTAATTATAATCCAAAATAGAAAATAAATACCTATGAGTCCATGAATAGGTGAGGCACTGGGGACATTTTGGGACAGTGAAATTATCCGTACAATACTAAAACGGTTGGTCCACAATACCATGCTTTTGTCAAAGCCCATAGAACTTTTATAGCACTTCGATGTTGCAAATTTTAAAATAACTAAGTAAGTAAGAGAGGAAACAAATCTCCCATGCAGAAGAATTCTAAATACTTTATGCAGATATTCCGTCCTCAAAGAGGACATAACTCCCTACTCCTTAAGTGTGAGATTTGTATAACATTATTATATCAATATGAGTTTATTAGTTGTAACAAATGCATCGTACTAATGTAAACTGTCAATAAAAGAAGAAACAAAGTGTGTGGTATTTAGAAAATCTCTGTAATACTTTTTCAACTTTAATATGAATCTAAAGCTATTCAAAAACTAAAAATTTCTTTGGAAAATAGAAAATAAAATATTCAATTGACCCTAAGAATGCTATTTGGCAATAAAAAATATCAAATTGCTAATACCTGCCACGACATAGTTCTACCTCAAAAATATAGCACTAACCGAAAGAAGCAGACATAGAAGCCACCTTGTATTATTCTTTTTATATTTAATATCCAGATAAGGCAAATTGATAGAAGCAAAAGTTAGATTAATGACTAATCTTATTTGGACCAAAACAAATAAATTTTCCAAAGCAAGTCCCCAGTGTGCTCAGTATTCCCCTTCAAAACATAACCCAGAGAAGGGCAAGGCTACCAGTCTGGCTGTGACTCAGCTTTTCACTCTGTCTAGGAGACCAGGAGCCCAAGTGTCAAATCACCAGCATCTCACTTTCCCAGTATTTCCAATGGCATCCGCAACAGCCCTAGAGCTTGAGACTTTGGAGAGACCTCTCAGCCTCAGAAGGGCCAGCCACCTCTGCAGACAGACACAGCCTTGGCCCTCCTCCTGCCTTTTCCTCTCAACTCTGCCATCAACATCTCTGTGCTGAGCAATGTATTGATTAGTTTCCCTCAAAAAAACCAAGGGCATTTTAGATGTGATGATGATGCATTATAAACACACACCAAGAAAACCACAGAAGAGCAAGGTAGGGACTGCAATGAAAAGAGAAATTGGTTATTGACTTTGCATTTTCTTTCATTTAGTCATTTAGATAACACAGAGCGTGAGGAAGCATCAGAGAACAGTGTAAAGCTGCTGAACCAGTGGGAGTCAGAAACTCTGGCTTCTAGTCATTGGCTAACCTACTCCATCCCCTGGGTTCAGTGACCATGTCTGTACATAATAAGGTCGCATGGCATGTGGTGAAGACTTTGGAGTCCCAGCCCTGCCACCTACTAGGATTTATAAATGGGCAAGTCATTAACCTTCCTGAGTTTCAGGCTCCTCATCTGTAAAGAGGGACTAACATCACTTACCTTGACTCGTGGGCTAATTGTGAGGGTTAGAGATGGTGTCAAAAGCCTGGCAAGGCTCAATGCAGGGCAGCTGCACACAGAGTGGAAGTATCCTGAGCCCTGCCGGTTCCAATAGCAACATCTGATGGTTCTAGTGATACACTGGGAAAAACAGACATGGAATGTCACACCTGTGATTGCTGCAGGGACCGGAGATAATATGGGATAAGACCAAGTGAGATCCACTCTACTCAGGACTCAGATGATAAAATCAATAATAATAATAATAAAACTATGTACACTATCACAATACATTTCTGCATTAGTATCTTATATTTATTTGCTTATAATATGGAAGTAGACACTGAGGCCTAGTTTAGAATGCAAGATGTTTATTAGAGACCAGAATCTGTGAAAGTGGAAAAGTTGGACTGAGTAAAGGAAGAATTCTGGCTGCAAATGATGCCCTAACAAAGCTTTGCCAACCCTAAGGGGGTGCAGGGGTGAGTTTTGCCCTCTAGAGCTATCCTATATTGGCCGAGATGGGCAGCTTCATATCCTGCGTGATTTAGGCTTTCCATGGGCACCCCAAGCAAAGCTGTGACTAAGGTAAAGGAGCTCTCTGCAGGTCAGAGGAAGACTGCCAACTGCAGTCCCTGGGGTTGGGGGCAAGAAAGATCAAGCCTTTCCCTGAAATGGGATGTAGGCAACATTGTACCTGTGGAAATGGAAATACAGAACAACTCACCAAAGAGCACAGGTATAATCAGTAGCTGTGGGTGGAACTGCTAAACTATATTGCTTCTTGACTGACATTTGCACTGCACTTCATAATTTATAAACTACTGTCACCTCCATATGTCACATTGTGCCCCCTACAATGCTGTTGGGACTGTTGACTTTATATTTCAAATGAGGAAATTGAAGATCGGAGACTTTATCTTGTCTGTACAGTGTCACACAGAAAGTGACAGAGGCAGGATTTGAACCCAGTTCTCTCTGTACCTGACTCCAAAGCCAGGCTCTCTTCTCTGTCATACTGCCTTTTGCAAGTTCCTTTGAGGTCCCAGTATTCAGTACTGGGCTGCAGTTTTTATTTTGTCTGATGGCATGTCACACAGAGATGAATGTGGATGTCAGTCCAGGTGTGTCTGGGACGAGGGACGACATATCTGGGATGAGGGAATGTACTCAGCTTGGAGGAAGGTCCTCCATAAAGAGGGAAGAGGGAACAGGATATTGATAGTCTGACCTTGGCAAGATGGCTTTGTGCCTGTTCCTTCCAAACACCATTTACAGACCCAGACATTTCTCAGCTTGAGCAAAGACACTCACAGAACAATGCAAATAAGGCAGCAATATCACCGACATGGAAAGAATAGCAATATTATCTTAATGGCTCTGCAATAAAATACAGTCATTGGAGGGAATTTCCCTGAACATGGGAATTGCAGGTCAGACTCTCACCTTTCTGGTCATCATGCTGGTGGGCCTTCTCCCCAAAGGATGAGGCTGCAGAGGCCTTTTTAAGTACCCATCTAGGAGTTGCCCAGGGCAGAGGCCTCTGACCCATGGCCCACTGCTCACTGCTCCTGGAATTTCAGTCTGCTCCCTGAATTGATACCAACCAAAATAGGGGCCCCTGTACCTATGACACCAACCTTGCTTTCAGAAAATCAGCTGTGATCATTTCCCTTTGTGGTTGAGCCTTCGGTAACCTGAAAGAAGGGCTGTATTACAATTGCCTGTGTTCCACAGTTTGGTCACCTCTGAGGACTGCTCATTTCCCAAGAACCAAAATTGAAAATTCTAAACAAGTCTTTAAACCTCTTCACAATCTGGATACAACAACTAGTTAGATTCATCTGCAACCACTCAGCACCCTCATCTCTACTGACAGTCTTATTTCTCCCCAAACTGGACTCCCCAAAGTGGACTTTCAACTTCTGTACCCGTCTTTCATGTTTGTCACCAAAGAAAATGTACACATAGCAAAAAGCATACAAAAAGATGCTTAACATCATTTGTCATTAAGGAATTGCAAATTAAGCAATATTGTGATAGCATTACAAGCTAACTAATATAATGGCTTTAAAACACTGAATTGCCAATTGTTGGCAAGACCTATTATCCAGCCCAGTGCCCAAGTCAATATCTCCTCCTCCATGTGCTGTACTGGTCCAATGCAAAGAGAGGTCACCCCTTGTCCCCTCATGAAGCCACATACTCCCTCCAGAGAAGTGTTTTTGTCTCAGTCAGAGCATCCTCTAAGGAGATTTCTGAGTGAGAGAGCTCCCAAGATTATACCTATAGTAACCTCTCACCCCATAAGGCAGATTTATTCAACTCTACAGTTGTAATAAAATTCTCTGAGTTCTTTGCACATATTTCACTCCCCATGACAGCTGAAGAAGAGCTATGAGCTCTCCTGAAGGAGTGGTTGGGGGATAGGCCTGAGCATCTCACAAGAAAAAAAGGGCCCAAACACCTCAGAGGGGAGGAGTCAGGCCAGGACACAGAGCTCTGCACAGCATGCTGAGAGAAATCTTAAATAGGAAGCATATAATCTAGCTCAGAGCAGTCACCTCTCTGCCCGTAAGCCCAGGAAGGACATGGTGTGGAAAGTTCCCCAAAGTTGAACATTACCGAAACCTCTCTCTTGGGATGAGACTCTCTAGCTTTGCTTTGTCAGCTGGTTGCTTTTTTACTCCTTATGAAGCCATCTGAAATTAAACATTCTTAGGAAAATACAGGCAGGGATTGCAAAGGGTTTCAGGTTTTAGTTATGCTAGCACTTGATCCCCATATCCCAATGCTGAAAAATACCAAATTAAAAGAGCACATGAAATAGCCTTTGAGGGAACAATTGGGAAGTGTGTGCCTGTGTAAGCTTACCCCCTGCACTCCAAGTCCAGAGCTCACTCTTGCCTGCAGCTCTAATGGGAGCCACTCCAGTGCTGCTGAGTTGACGGTGTCTCCCCATTCCCCTGGGAGAGTGTTCACAGGTTTCTTCTTGAATGCTCCTTGACTGCTCATTAGGCTTTCATCAGAAGCCCATGTTGGGTGAATATCAGCAAGTTTGGGCTTCTTGTTCACTTTCACCTTTCCTTTCTCCATGAACATAAGGGAAAGTAGGTGGAGAGCACGGTGGATTTCTCAGTCTCTGCTCCAAACCTCCGTCAGAGCAGCATCCTTTTTTGGTGTCTGTAATCATATGCCCTATTTTGACTGAGCTTCTGAGTGGCAGGTGAGGAGAGGTGAGGCTGAGGAAGGATGATGGGTTGGGATCGGGGGTAGAGACCATGGTGGAGGCCCATTGTTCAGGGCAGGTAGATGATTCCATGACTCAGCCAGGTGAGAGAGAGGACAGGTATAGTCACTGGAGATAACCTTCATTTGCAGAGACAAAAATCTTCAAAACTTTGGAATTAGGAGTGCTGATATTTGCTCAGGAACACATTCATCCCTCCCAGCTAAGGTTCTGGTTGCCAATGTTAAGCTAAAAAATCTTCCTTTACTTTCCTGTCTCCTTGTCATGTGGTCTCCCTCTAACAAGGGCCTCAGGGTAGAAATGAATTTTTCCCATTTGAAAAATAGAAGCACAGGATGTATCAAAGGCCATGGAGCATATCTGTAGCAGAATCCAGCCCCAGCCTTCTGGTCTCCTACCTACATCGACACTCTTCCCCTAGACACATTTATTCATCCAGTAAGCTAACCTGGAAGCTAGATATGAAAGAGCCTACACGGAACACTTCTCTAAACCCAGTTCTGTACTTTCTACATCATGGTGGTTGTCTATGTTTTCTTCTCCCAAGACCAATAATACTAGCTGGAAGGCATAGGTTGGGGATGCATGTGGCATGAGATGATGAGGGCTGAAAGTGAGCTTGGCCAGTGTGCCTGCGTCTTGGAGTGTATTCCCATAGCCGTAAGCTCCCACAGAGAATGCAAGGGTCTACTTCAATAGATTATAAGCAAGTAAATGAGATAATCTGCACATCACCAAAAACTCAAAAAATGTTAGGGACTGTTATTGCTGCTGTCATTGTTATTGATACATTTCTTGTCATCTCCAGCTCCACTATTCTCCCTGCCCTCCCTTGGACCCTGCACCTTGGGTTTCCCAGTGGGAAAAGATTACAGGCCATACATAATCAAGTGTCCTGATTTCTGCCCAGCCTTGGGACTAGAGGCAGCAAATCATGTCTTTCTGACCCCAGATTGTTCACTGACCACCCCTTTCCATGCTGCCCAGGACTTCTCCAGACCCCAGAGCCAGCATGTGTCTTCCCAGGCCCCAGCTCCAAGCTGCTCAATCTTGAGCTTGGGCCAAGGCCCTCCCATACTCACAGAATAAGTGATTTAGTTCATGTTAAGACAATTATGAGGTGTGTGAATTGTTTTGTAAGCAAGGACTGATCCTAGCGACCTATAAACATGGGAAACAAAGAACAACCCCAAGCCATTTCTGGAAACCCTACCAAACATAATAGAGTTTCCAAGATAAAAACCAAAAAACACACAAGAAAAAAATGATTTCTATGGCCTATCTTAGTGTATTTCAAACATCTTACTCTCTTTCCCTTCCTTTCTTCATGAGAATGGGGGGTAACAGTGATGATAATGGATATGTGGTATTTTTGTAGACTGTGGTTACTCTGGATATTTGAAGAAATTGTTGATATTATAATGCTCTTTTTATAGAAGAATAAGCTGAAGTCAGGAGAGGAGGCAGACCTAGATTGGGACCTCAGCACTGTGCACTTTATCACACTAGGTTTCCGTGGGCTCCTGGGTGGCTCCTTCTTATAGCTACACCAACTCTTCCCTCCAACAGATTCACCGGTGGGCAGGGGTGAGGGTTGAATAACATCATCAGAGAGGTCATGGGAGCCTGAGGGTCTGCAGGCATCTTTCCTACCCACCACCAGCCACTCCTTTGGGCACTTCTGTATGGGCCTGAATTCTCCTTTTACTGTTTTCCTCCCATCTGCTTTGCTTCAGACCACCACCACCTCCAGCTTCTCACCCTGGCCCATAGGGAAACAACTTCATTGTTCTCTTCCTCCCATTTTAAGAAGTAAGCACACTTACTCTGTCATTTTGTAATGTTGTAATATTTTCAACCTTTATGAGAAGAAAAAGTATGTAAAAAAAAAAAAGTAGAGGAGGATCAATAGCTGTTCCTGGTGTCCGTGGCCTGTCCTTCATGTCTCACGACTCTTTGTGATCATTCTCCTGGAGAAAGATCTCCCACCCAGACCACAAACCATACAGACCCCTTCTTTCCATCCTACATGTGGTGACAGAGGACCCACAGAGCCAAAGACAAAGTGGAAAGGTGAGTTCCCAGGCATGGGCAGGGCCTGCCTGAGTGAGGTGTGGGCATACCAGGGGACAGCCACACGATATCTGAGAAAGGGCCAGGCTGTCCAGGTAGAGCTGGAATAGTTCTTGATAACACTGCTTGCATGGAAGTGACTGAAATGGGTTGGAAAATCTGCAGTCCATCAGTTATAGGGAATCTGGCCTGGGTGTTCTAGCCCATTTTCCTCATACCAGGCATCCCTGGCATACTGAGAAACTATCACCAAAGTTTCTGTTTGAAAGAGACATGAGACCTCCAATTTGACAGCGTCTAATTTTAACTCTTTGTCTCTCCATCAATTGAATATTTTTTAATCTGAAAACCTGCTGAGAACCCAACACTTGGGGGTTACTAAGTAGAAGGAAAATAAAGAGAAAAAAATGAGGAAAGCATCAGGCAAGCAGTTGGGAGAACTGGATGTTAATTCCAGACTGTCACCAGAATTTACCAACCTGCTGTGTGACCACAAGCAAGTCCCTTTTTCTCTACGGGTTTCATATCCCTGCTCATAAAGCAAGGGAGTGGCTTGTACCTTCTGTGACTGCAGTACTCCATGCTGTTCTTTTATTCATAGAGTTGATAATCTGTCCATCTGAAGCTTAACCCCCCAATGTTAAACTACTATTTTGTGGGTGACTTTCATTTTTTAAAGCCTGATACTACTTTTAGCCCCCAAACATTGTTTTCTATTCTTGGATCATTGTCTTCAAAGCACCAGCCCCAAGGGAGGATTGGGAGAAGTTGTTCTGTGCCCTCCTCAGGTTCTCATGATCTCAGACTAAAATAACAGACTGCAGGCACCATTCATGCTTTGCAAAGTGTGGTCATGGCTACCAATTAGAGAATGAGCACCAAAAGCAAATGATCACTACTGTCCCACTTCTTTTTTGGTATTTTGGAAGAGATGCAGGTCTATCTGGATAAAATGAAAGATTGATGTTTCTCCCCACAGCACCTGAAGTAACTGTCTTCCTTCTCACAACTAGCTATGAGCACCTGCTGTTTGCAGAGTTCAGCAAGTTCTAGAAACACCAGCTAATGAGGTCCCCAAGCAGCCTAGGCCAGACTCAGCTCTGATCATTCCTCTATGACTCACCACCTGCAGGTTAATGGGGATGAGAACATGAGGCTTTAGGCCCCATCTCCAGGACAGGTTAGAGGTGGGGTTACTCTGTAGATACCCATCTGAGTGTGTCCAAGGATGAACAGAGTCTCGGGCCTGGTAACAACTGAAACATTTGCTCCAGTACTGCCAATCCTAGACCAGCTTGCAACCAAGGCAGTTACCAACCACTGCAACAAAAATCTCTGGGTCTCAAGGGCAGATGAGGATGCTACACAGAGTCATGATCATCATTGCTCTGCCTCTGGCTGGAAGGGAGCAAGCTATAAAAATAGAACAACAGGCAAAAGATAGCATACTGTGGTGGTTAAGAGTATGGTATTTAGGGTCCATCAGTCCTGGGTTCAAATCTTGCCCTGGTCACCTCCTAGATGCCTAATCCAAGGTAAGTCACCTAGGGTCACTATATCTTGGATTCTTCCATTATCAAATGAAGGTAATGGCTCCTATTTAAAGAAACATTGTGGTGCAAAATGAGGTAATATATGCAAAGCATCTCAAATAGTGTCTGGCACAAATTGGGTACTCAAAACTGGTTGTTACGATTATTATCCTCTCAAGGGTAAGATGTGATACTAATGTGGGCATGTGCAACTCTGAAATGAAACAAAACTGAATGAGATGTAGAGCAAAGGATGTGAAGGGCTGTCTAAATTGAGTTGCAGGAGATGCACAGAGGCCTCTATTCTCAGGTCATGGGAAAAGGGGTACATTTCTACCATGAAAGTTTAAAGCCGTTTCCTTGTCAGACTCCTCGGTCACTCCCTAAAGAAGCAAACAGAAGCAGGATTTGAACATGGAGGACATATCTGAGATGCATGCATTTTTTTCACTGCTATTATTACATTACATTACCTTCTCAAGAAGATCTTATCCTGAGAGCCCCCTAAGAGGCCCCCTCAGTCTGGATTTTGGGATCCACAGTGGAGAGAAGGACAGATTTCCATGCCCTCCCCTCTCTCACATGGGGGCATGGACACATGACCCCAACAATACTGAACACAATGGGTTTGGCACTGTGAAGCTACCATCCATAGTTCTTGGACAGAACAGATGTGAAGGCATTTCATTTTTCCAAATATCAGCCTCTCTGTTTCCACCTTGACATCCTCCCTCTTCAGCAAACTAACCCATATTCCAGAGTCCAGTGGTACCAAGTCACCATTTTCCTGGTTCCCATCTCCTTTCCTACTTGATTAGCAGAGCAGCCCCTTATCAAGGGGCATTCATTGCTTCTCTCTTCCTTAGAGTAATGGATGTATTGAAGCAGCCCAGACAGTCCCCACATGCAGGAAGCTGAGTGCCCCTTTGCCTTTCCCCTACTCAGCTCTGAGCAGAGAGTACTGGCTTGTGGCCCTCATTATAACTCAGATAATCATGTCTTCTCCCATGTTATTTACAGGGGAGAAGTGCCCTGGCCCTCAGAGAGCTCCACTTCCCAGAAACATAGCCATAGCCAGGCTGAACTAAAGCATTCCTGCCTCACCTCAGACAGATCCCACTCACTTCCCGTGGGTGGGCTTCTGTGAGCACTCTGCTGCCTCTCCCAACCTGTAACCTTCCTCACTTATTTCAGGGTCCTTTTCTCAACCCTTTGCCATCAGGGGACAAATCAGTCAAGAAATAAGAAGTCTTTCTTCCTTTCAACAACATCACTGTCTGGAGATTGGTGCACCTGTTTGAATGAGTCTATGACTCAAACCTAAAGCAAATCCTAGGAAAAGTACAACCCAATTATGCCAATGCAAGCCCTTCTACCAAGCTTTCTCCTTGTTCTCCTCAGCCTTTAGCAGACCATTAAGTACCTTACCTATGAGAATGAAGTGTGCACTTGGGCCTTGAGTTCACCTCACTAGTGACAGTCTGAGAGGATCCCTGAGGTCCTTTTGCATGTTGTGCAAGTTGGGAAGGTGGGGAAACGCCAAACAATTAGGCTCTGTTCTACTTTCTGCCTTTCTGCCTGAGGTGGGCCCCTAGCTATGAACACAGGAGTGGAATGGTGAGTGAGTGTGAGTAAATGAATGAATTAGTGTATGTCTGCAAGGGTGTTAGTGAGAACATTTGAGTGAATGAATGAATGAATGAGTGAGTACGTGAGGGTGTGGGTGTGTGTGTGTGTGTGAGAGAGAGAGAGTGTGTGTGTGTGTGTGTGTGTGTGTGTGTGTGTGTGTAAATGGGCAGAATCATGGGTGGAGGATATGCAACATGAGAGAAAAGTCTCAGTCTCTCTCACTTACAGTAGTATCCTCGGCATCTAGAATACAGAAGGTGCTAATAAATGTATTGAATAACTAAATGAATAAATGAGCAGTGCAGTAGGTATTGTTAAGATACCTATTTTTCAGATGAGCACACTGATCCCAGAGAGGTTGGTAAATGGTAGAGTTGTCACTTAGACTAAGAATTCTGATTCCCAGTCCAGTGCTCTTGTGTCTCTATAATAAAAATGATCATGTGTCGTGGGCACCAGGCCCCATCTTTTCACTCCATGTGGCCTTTTAGCCTCCACCCTGTATTTTCAGAGGCTGGGCTGGTGCAGGTGTGGAAGGGGAGCACCCATATCAGGGAGGGAGATAAAGGGCTTCCAGATGTTCTCACCTACTTAGACCTCAGTTCAGCCTCCAGGCTGGGCAAGGGGAGGGGCGAAGGGCTTGTCCTGTAGGGAGGCAGACCACAGCCTATGAGCTGCCTCTGGCATGGTGGACAGAGTTGTGGAAAGGATCAGTAGCCTGGGTTCCAGAGCCCATCTGTGACCAAAGCAAACCCAGCCTCTCTGGATCTTGGTTTCCTGATCTCTGAAAGGAGGACCTGACCGCATTTCCTGCCCCAAGCTACAGTCTGTCCGTCCTCCCCACCTCCTACAGCGGCAGCTGGAAGGCTGCTTTGGACCTGGACAAACCGGGTCAGCATCTTCTGATTCCCACCTCCCTAATGAGAGTCTCTTCTGGCCACCTACCTGAGTGGAGACACAGGCCAGCAGGAGAAGAGAGATTTCCCATGGCTGCCACTTTTCTTCTTCAGTTGAAACCAACTCTGGCAGGTCTCATTAGAACTTTCACTCCCAGCATCCTTCTTTCTATAGATGCCCTTGATCTCCAGGATGTAAAGTAACCTCTTCACTATCTTCTTTTCAAACATTCTGTTTCCTTAAAACAGTCTGGGGGCCCTCCCTGTCTGAAATCTATCCTGTAAGAGGGTCCCAGCACCGCTAGGTGAGTCTATATTTGTGTATGTCTTTCCGGGTACCTTAGGGAATTTAATCTCCTCATGCTGCAGGGAATATCATCCCCCAGGGCTGGACAACAGAACCCCACACAGCTCCACACTGTGACACTGAAACTTAAAGATCCTCTCAAGCGCTGGGGTTGACGAAGGGACACTCAGGGCTGTGGATCTCCTCATGCATGAATAGAGAGAAAATTTTTTGATCTGGTCTCTAATGTCAGTTTTCAGGGTGTGAAAAATAAAGCATCAAGATGTGAAGCACACCCTTTCCATGATAAATATTAGTAAAATGAAATAACATCTTCCCTAGGTAAAATGTTTTTTTAAAAATTAGGTATCATAAAATGAAACAAAATTAAAATTCTACAATCAGTAAGATAATTACTCATCTTGTGAACTATTAAAATTAGAATTTAGTTTCCATATTAGAGAAAAGTGAAAAATAGCATGCAGTCCCTCCTTAGAGTTAGCAGCCTCTGGGAGCATATCGAGAACCCATATTTGAGTAATTTGACACCCAGACAGCCTTCATAAACTCTTTTCTCTGGTGTTCTGACAAGGCCTTTAACTCTAGGCTGCCAGCTTCCCAGAATTGATGTATCAGGTTATTTTCTCAGCTTTTTCAATTAAGTGTTGCAGTGTTCTACACTTCTGTTTGCATGAGCAAAGCTGGCTTTCTGCCCCATGAGGTTTTCAGCCAAAAATAAAACATTTGCCTCTGCCCACCCCCCAAACTCCACTTCACACCTAAACTTTGAACAAACTCTGATTCATGAAAGGGTTTCCTTTTCAAAAAACAGGCCATCCCTTGTCCATCAGTTTAAAAAAATAACATGGTATCAGATAGGATAAATTTGCAAACTCAAGTTCAATTTAAACCTGCTTTGAAATGGCGTGTGCATTTTTTTCCCAGATTTAAGTTAAAGCAAGCACAGGGCTCCAAAGCAATACTAAACCACACATGTTTCCTGTCTGTAATCCACCCTGATGTCTTCCAGCAGCCTTTGTCTCTGGCACAGAGTCACATTTAGGCTTACTGACTACCTATCCTTTGACTAAACCTTTTTTGGGTACCAGGACTTCGACATGTATTAGCTCCATGGCATTTGAGGTGAGCTGGCTGCCTGGGACAGAGTCATAGGACCATCTGCAGAGATACTGTGGCAGTGACCGTGATGGAATCTCTGATTTGGCCTTGCAGCAGGAGGGAATTAGATAACAAAGTATTTCCCATTTTGGGTGCATTAGGGTCTTCTGTCGAGATTTATAAAATTAGGTCTTTGGCCCCAACCTGAGAGATGCTGATTCAATAGTCTAATGCTGAGAAACAGTATTTGCAGTTAACAAAATGTTCATAAATGATTTTCCTGCATCGCACAGAATGAAAACTGCTGAATGAGATCATAGGGACAATTAATTGTCTTGGAAAATGTGAGCCAATGAGTTTTATTTCCACAAAAGGATAGGCTGGGTGACACGGGGGTGGGTGTTGTTTAAGAGTACAAATTTGTCCCAGTTCATACTCAGTGTTATTGGGAACAGGGCTAAACCTGAGACACCCGAAATGTGAATCACCTACTTCAGCTTATGTCATTTCACATCAAAATCATATTGTCATAGAATCCTTGGGTTTCAGATATCTTAGAGATCATCTGGATAACTTTTCTCCATTTAATTCACAAATGTCATCTCTAATATCTCCTTCACTTCATCTTCCACTCTTTGCTGGAATTGTCCAAATGAACTATTTGATCATCAGTAAATTATGCCTCTCTATGAGAAAAAAAAATGTGGACTCCACAGAATTAACGGCCCTCTCCTTCCATGTAAACCAGAATCTGCCAGTCTGAGTACATTCTACCAGCCTCCATCCTCTACATCAGACCTGGCTGTTGTTCCTATGAATACACTTCCTTCTGGAACAGACTTCACTTTGACCCTATTTCCCCCTCCTTTGTGTAAGGGGTGTGACCTCCAGCTCCTCTCTCAACACAGATGGGTGCAAGACCCATCCCATTTTAATGAAGAAATCACCTCAGGAAGTCAGATGTTGGGATTCACCTGAGTCTTGGGACAGGGTTCCAGACTGCAGACATGTAACAATCAGGGGGGTGGGGGTGGGGGGGCTCTGAATTATAAACCCTTCATAAATCTACCAGACATCTAATAGTTTCCATAAAAACACTTTGAAAAACTCAGTCATGAACTCCCATCCTGAGGCTCAGCTCCCAAGAAAAGATTATTCACCAGGAGGGTGAGGATTAATACTAGTAGAGGGTTCACTGTACTCATCATACTGGGACCAAGTCTGTCAGGATGAGCCCTACAGGTGAGCAGAGTGGCCTTTCTCCAACCCAGAAGGGACCATCTGGTAGAGATCCATTTGTGCAGAACCCACTTTCAACCTGCATTTTTCTCACCCATTTGAGCCCAAATAATTTCTTTTTGAGTAAGCAGTGTTTTCCTTACTTAACATGAACTGAAATAAGTTTGTAAGCTGCTAAATTATTCTATTTGTCCTGTTCTCCTGCTTTCACTTCTTCTGGAATCCATGGCCCAGATGTGGGCAGTAGGTGATCATTTGTCCTTTCTCCTATCCCTAGAGAAATTACTTTTTATCTTATATGGATGTTCTCTCCAAAGGAGGAAACTTTACAAGCTGCCTTGATAATTTCCCTCAGGGAGACTTTTTTTTTTATCAGCCCTTTTTTAGGATGCATTTTTAAATTATCTAAGTTAAATACATCTTGTTGAAATTAAAACTTTTATTTCTCCCCTTAAGTTTCATCTTCCACTAAGTCTGAAAGCAGGAGCTGAGCCTCTGCTTCTACATGGACCCCTTGTGATCATCTTCAAAACACCCAATGGCATCGGTCAACCTCTCTTCTCAACCCCCACACAGGCCACTGTCAAAGTATATGTTCTACGTGCAAAGTGCTACCCTGGATTGTATCTTGAAACCCAAAAGAGACATTAGTGAAGTTATGACATTATGAAGTTCAAATAAAATCTAGAGTGTAGCCCATAGTAATGTGCCAGAGTTAATCTCTTAGTTTAGACAAATGTACTATAGTTGTGTAAAATATTAACATTAAGGGTAAGTTGTGTAAAGGCAAAATGGAAACTCTCTGTATTATCTTTGCAACTTCTTATAAATCTGGGATTATTCTAAGAAGAATGTTTTTAATCACAGTAAGGGGAAAAATGTTTTCATTTGAAATTTTCTAAGGAGAAAGCTTCTATTATTCTCAAATCTAGAAGTTTGAGAGATTAAAATAAGAAGGAGAATTTAGATTTATTTTTACATTTAGATTTGCACCTCTCTTAAAATGTCTGAATCCCTTTAGCATTCTTTTTTTTTTTCTCAAAAAAACTGTTGAATAAGACAGGTATGAGGACCCATATTTTACCATAAGAAATGTGAGGACTGAACTGGACCTCAGCCCAGGTATTTAGTGGGCTTCTGTGACCCTACTCAGGCCATCACAGGCCACAGACTCAAGACTCTGAGCTTGTCACCAACCAGCACAACTTGGGACTCCACTGTCCTTGGCTGTTTATCCAAATCCCACAGTCTCACCACATGGGACCAAGAGGAGATCCCAGTTCTTCTCTCCAGACCTGATGCCCAGGACTGGGGTGCATGAAGTGTTTGGAAGAGGCACATCCTCTGTGTGCCTTCCCTTTAAAATGCTCCCACCAACTCCTACTAATCTCAGCCTTAAGGGTCTCATTGTCTCTCTATACACAGTAGCCAGAGGACCTGATTTGTGAAAACACAAATCAGATTATGTCACTGTCTTGCTCTGTGCCTTCAGAAGTTCCATGTCCCATTCAGTGTATAGCCAGCCTCTTCACCACTCTGAGGCCCCCCACCCTCTGGGCAGGCTCCTTTATCCTCCCATCCTTCCCACTCCCCCCTTCCCTCACTCAGCCCCAGCTATATTGCCTCAGGGCTTTTGCATTTGTTCTTACCTCAGCCTGGAAGGCTCTTTCCTGGGAGACCCATGGGGCTTGCTACCATACTCATTCCAATGTTGCCTCACATGGTACCTTTGCAGTAAAGGCTGACCCAGTAACAGGGTGTAAATGTGCAGCCCTCACCCACCCCTCACACCCATAGTGCCTTTTCAAATTCCTTCCATGGTACTCATTACTCATTATACTCCTTAGCATTTATCTGCTCTTGTCTATCTCTTCTCACTGGAATGTCAGCTCATTGAGGACATGGAGTTCATGGTTTTATTCACAGTATTTTGCTTAATTCCAAGAGCACTAGGTACTTTGTAGATGTTGGTAAATGTTGATTAAATGAATGAATGAAATTCATGCTCACAGGGTCATTTTACTGTCACCTGCCTGTCATACATGAAGTAGATCTACCTGTGATTCTCTTACAGCACCTTGCTATTTCCTTTGAGGGGGTTGTGCTATAATTTGTAATTAATTATATGTGTTTTTACTTTTTTCATGTCTTTCTCCCTGACTAGAATAAAAGCTCCCCAAGGGCTTCACAAAAATCTACCTAATTTTTGCCCCAAACACCAAACAGGGTTGATCAGATTAGAGGTGCTCAGTAATTACTATGCAGCAGATTAGACAGGTTTATAAGGTTTAAAGAGTTTTTAAAAATGACGTATTTTTTCTGGAAAGTTGGCCCTGGATGTGGTTGGTGCATATGCACACAAGCACCAGCTTTCAATGTCCAAAGGCCTGAGGGTATTCTTGGCTCCCACAGCCAGGTTTTGAGCTGTGGGTTATTCAAGGGGAAATAAGAGGAAGCATGTTAGAGGTGTTGTGTGTGCTTATTTCCTTCACTGATTTTAATGTGAGAACTTCATTGCTCTTAGTTCCTCCAGCTCCTTACACAGATCACAGAACTCAGTGTCTGAGGCTCCCAGGCCATTTGTTCCCAGGAATCTTCAGCTGTCATATCCAGGAAAAAGAGGAATCTCCTACTCTCTTTCTGAGCCTGCCTTTTAACGGTTGGATTTATTTTAAAGTCTCATCCATCAAATACCAGTTGTGAGACAAGAGAGTGGGTATGAGAGTTAGGAATGGGAGAAATGATCCTCTCACACTAAATTTCATAGGACTGCTTTCCCAGCTGAACAGGCAACTACCTGGGGATGGAATCCTATGATTACAGTCACACACATGCATATGTACACAAATGCACCAGTGCAGGAAAAAAGAAATGTGACTAGAACAGAGTGATGGCTCCTGACAGACCCCATGACACAGCTCCTGTGGCTGGTGTCTGAGCTAACACTGCTCTGAGAGATCCTGCTACCTTGATAAAGCTGACCCTTCACAATAGGTCAGGATGTGTGGATGCTTTCAGGTTTCTGATTGGAAGAAACTTTTTCACCTGGTTTCAGGATGGCTGCTTTCAGAGACCAAGAATGGGGTACTTAGCTCCCTCCTGTACTGGCAACCTATGAACACTCAGGGCTTCCCTTAACCCAGGTTAACTCAGTCATGAAAAAAAAACCCGAGAAAACAGCAATGAAAATAAAAGCTAATTTCAGAATCAGGAGGAAGTGTCATTGCCACCATAAAAAGATGGACTACTCCTGGTTTCTCATTCAACACTCATGGCATAGCTAAGTGACTTTAATTTTAACTCTTTCATTCATGACTTCTCTTTTCTTATGACAACTTTCCCCAGCCATGAGCAAGACTCATCATTAAAACTGGGTTTATTTCAACAGGATTCTATAACATTACAAACAGAATCCCATCTTCTAAAACAATTCCTGCAACTTGGTACTGCTTTAGAATGACTTCTACTCCCCCAAAAGATCTCCCCCAAATCTTCCTTTGATTCTGAATGCCCCCACCTGACCCCTTACTTGTCCCTTCCAGACCAAGTTTTGCCTCCTCTAAGAGGTATCTCTGACTATCTCTCACTCAGATCCCAGAGTTTGCAACATGCCTTAAATCTAGGCTCCTCAACTGTGTAAAATCCTGAGGGGGTTTGTGGGCTCAGCTTAGAGCCTCCCACATAGTAGAAATTCTGCAATGTAGGCTGAGTTTGATGCCAACCCTGATAGGCTGAGGTACCTGTAAGGCTGAGTCTGTCCTCCTCCTGTAGAGGATGTACATCAGGATGCCAGTCCTTCCTGCTCAGTCTCTACCTGATCCCCTGCTCCAGTGCATAGAAGATTGTTCTATCAAATCTCCCCCCTAGGACTCTCCTACAATGCTCAGCCTGCTTCACCAGAAGACAAGAAGTGCTTTGTCAAAAGGCTCAGCACCCATCTGGCTCAGCACCAAGTGATCCTGGCCACCACCTGAGCAGACAGCATGCCCTTCTTCTCTTCCTTGCCAGGGAATCGTTATCACCTGACAGAAATGCCCAGAAGAGGCTCTTAGGACCTGTTAATGAGATTCTTACAGAAGCTAGAGGTCACCTACACACCACTAGCTCCTCTTCACTTCTCTTCTTCCTTCCCCTCTCATTTCTCCTCTGCCCTCTCCTTCCTTTCCCCCTCTCTACCTTCTCCTCTTCCTTTCCTCCTCAGTCGTTTCTTTCACTTTTCCCTCCCTCTCTCTTTTCCCCTCCCCTTCCTCTTTCTCTTTTCCTCCGTCTCCTTTCTCTCTCTCTCCTCCTCCTCTCCTTTTCTCCTCTCCCTGTCTGTCTCCACTTCCCTCTGCTCCTTCTTTCCCCCTCTCCTTACCCCTCCTCCTTCCTCCTTCC
>PJEM01011539.1:0-53465 GCA_004023845.1 Helogale parvula | reverse complement strand
GCAGAGAAACAAGTTGTAGTCCTCGCCTCTCTTTCTGGTCTCATATGCTGTTTTGTATCCTTCCCTGATGGGTTATATACCAGACTGTGACCTTAGGGTCCCAGTAGTCCACAGTGGCTGTTCCTTCAGCTGATTTCCGACTCCCATGTCTTGAAAATCATCCCATAAACTTGTGCCTACTCGAGACAGTGCATGTGTGTGACGGGCTTACCCCTCACTGTGGTCACCGTGTGTTTCATCAGAGTTTCTTTGCGTTCAGGTTGCTGCTGTGGAGCAGAGGATGCGGACGCACCCCTTGATCAGAGCGTTTCTGTAGGTGTGTCACAGGCCAGTGCGTCCACGGCAGCTCTGTCTTCCCGGAAGACCCACCCCTGTGAGATGTGTGGTCCGGTCTTGAGAGACATTTTCCGCTTGGCTGAGCACCAGGGAAAACCAAGCAGCCAGAAACTGTTGAGGTGTGGGGCATGCGCAAAACGCTTTTATTTCAGCGTCAACTTCGAGCAGCAGCCGGAACAGCGCATAGGAGAGAAGCCATTCGGAAGCAGTGTGGACACGGCCTCTTTTGTGAAGAGCTGTGGATTCCATGATTCAGGAAAGCCCTTTACCTGTGGAGAGATTGAGAAAGGCTTCCTGCCTGGCTTGGGGCATCTGCAGCAAGGGACCACTCATACTGGGGAAAAGCCAAACAGAATCACCCAGTGCAGGGTGACTTTACAGAGCAGAAAAAGTCCTTACACCTGGGGAGACTACAAGAAAGTCTTTGGTCCCAAACACACGCTTTCTCAGGACCAGTGTTTTGTGTGCAGTGAATGTGGAAAAACATTCAGGTACAAATCTTCATTTGCTATCCACCAGAGATTCCATACTGGAAGAAGACATCTTGAGTTTGGTGAATGTGGACAATCCCTTCGGCAAAGCTCAACCCTCAGTCAACATGGAAAGACTCACTCCGGATCCAGACAACACAAGTGCAGCAAATGTGGGAAATCCTTAAGCCACAAACCCGTCCTCATTCATCCCCAGCGGTGGCACAGTGGAGAAGACAGTTATGTGTGTGGTGAATGTGCAAAATCTTTTAGTCAGAGTTCAGTGTTGATTCCCTGTAGAGTTCAAACTGGAGAGAGGCCTTATAAGTGTGGGGACTGTGCAAAATCTTTTACCTCTATCTCTGCCCTCAGTTATCATCAGAGATCTCACACGGGGGAAAGGCCTTATGAGTGCAGTGAATGTGGGAAGTCTTTTATCTCTAGGTCTGACCTCCGTTATCATCAGAGAGTTCATTCTGGAGAAAGGCCTTATGAGTGCAGTGAGTGTGGAAAATCCTTTATCACTCGTACTGCTCTCCGTTATCATCACAGAGTTCACACCGGAGAGAGGCCTTATGAGTGCAGTGAGTGTGGCAAGTCCTTTACTCGAAGAAATAACCTAATTATACACCTAAGAGTTCACTCAGGTGAAAGACCGTATGAGTGTAGTGAATGTGGGAAATCTTTTACCTTTAGCTCCAGCCTGCGTTACCACCACAGAGTTCACACTGGAGAAAGACCTTATGAGTGTAGTGAATGTGGGAAATCTTTTAACAATAGGTGGACACTTATTCGACACCGGAGAATTCACACAGGAGAAAAGCCTTATGTGTGCAATAAATGTGGGAAATCTTTTACCTGTAGCTCCACCCTCCAGTATCATCACCGAGGTCACCTCGGAGAGAGGCCTTATGAGTGCAGTGAATGTGGGAGATCTTTTACTACTAGTTCTGCCCTCCGTTATCACCAGAGAGTTCACACTGGAGAAAGGCCTTATGAGTGCAACGAATGTGGGAAATCTTTTATTTCTAGGTCTGACCTCCATTATCATCATAGAGTTCATTCTGGAGAAAGGCCTTATGAGTGCAGTGAATGTGGGAAATCCTTTATTCGAAGAAATAACCTTATTTTACATCAGAGAGTTCACACAGGAGAAAGGCCTTACAAGTGTAGCGAATGTGGGAAATCTTTTAATAATAGGTGGACTCTGATTCAACACCAGAGAGTTCACACAGGAGAAAAACCATATGTGTGCAACGAATGTGGGAAATCTTTTACCTGTAGCTCCACACTCTGTTACCACCAGAGAGTTCATGAAGGTAAAAGGCCATATGAGTGCAGTGAATGTGGGAAATCTTTTACCTCCAGTTCTACCCTCCGTTACCATCAGAGAGTTCACACAGGAGAGAGGCCTTACAAGTGCGGTGAATGTGGGAAATCTTTTACCTTTAGTGCCAGCCTTCGTTATCATCACCGAGTGCACAGTGGAGAAAGGCCTTATGAGTGCAGTGAGTGTGGAAAATCCTTTAAGGATAGATCACAATTCAATAAACACCGGAGAACTCACACGGGAGAAAGGCCTTATGAGTGCAGTGAATGTGGGAAGACCTTTAGCCAAAAATCTTCCCTGTCAATACACCAGAGAATTCATAACAGTGAACGGTCTTATGAGTGTAGTGCTTGCGGAAAGTCTTTTACATCTATTTCTGGCCTTGGTTATCATCATAGAGTCCATAGAGGAGAAAAGCCTTATCAGTGCAGTGAGTGTGGGAAATCTTTTACCAACAGCTCTATACTGATTCGACACCAGAGGGTTCACACAGGAGAAAGACCTTATGTGTGCAGTGAGTGTGGGAAATCTTTTACTAGTAGCGCTACCCTCTCTTATCATCAGAGAGTTCATGCAGGTAAAAGGCCTTATGAGTGCAGTGAATGTGGGAAATCTTTTACTTCCAGTTCCACTCTTCGTTACCATCAGAGAGTTCATGCAGGAGACAGGCCTTATGGGTGTAGCGAATGTGGGAAATCTTTTATCTCTAGCTCCAAGCTACGTTATCATCAGAGAGTTCACACTGGAGAAAGGCCATACGAGTGCAGCGAATGTGGAAAATCCTTCAGGGACAGTTCCCAATTCAGTCAACACCGGAGAGGTCACACTGGAGAAAGACCTTATGCGTGCAGTGAATGTGGGAAATTTTTTACACGAAAATCTACACTCTCTCAACATCAGAGAGTTCATGCTAGAGAACGGTCTTAGGTGTGAAGGAAATGTGCAATTTCCTATCCACTGTAACAACACTGGAGGGAACTCTGAGGAATCCTCTATCTGGACTGAATCTCACACATGTAAACATGCACAGTGGGGAGATCCCTTGTAAGTTTCAGTGATGTAGTAAGCTGTGTAAATATGTTGCACTTTCCATACTGTCCAGGGCTATTTTCAGATTTAGGTCATGGCTAGGTCTTGTGTCCAAAGCCTTTTCACCTCTGCTACCTGGCAGGTCCACAAAGTATGCATCAGATTGCCACCACAGTGTGTTCCGGAACCGAAGGTCAGCTTCCCCATCTCCTTGACTACCTTGGGCGTGAACCTGTATCATTGATGACCCAGAGAATATGAGTTTGACTGGCAGCTTACAGAGAATGACTACCTTTTTCAGGGACATCATGGTCTCCTGTGATACTTGTGAGATGTTTTTCCAGCTTCCATGTCACAAACTTGAGAACTGTCTGCCGCACGTTGCTTTGGCTTGTCTGATAATCAAGGCCTTATATATACTTTTTAATGTTTACTTTTGAGAGTGAAAGAGATAGCACACAAGCAGGGGAGGGGCTAAGAGAGAGGGAGTCACAGAATCTGGAGCAGGCTCCAGGCTCTGAGCTGTCAGCACGGAGCCTAATGTGGGGCTCGAACCCACAAACTGTGAGATCATGACCTGAGCCACCCAGGTGCCCCTCGAGGCCTTACTTTTTAAGTCCTCTTTAATCTTGGATGTTCTGATTACTCTGGGGAAGTTTATAAATAGATTTGGGCTCAACAGCCATCAGAGGGTGAACTTTTTAGGAGTCTAAAACTGTCCCTGCCTGAGGAGGGAGAGGATGATGGCAGAAAATAGCTTGCGAGCTTTGACCAAATTTGCATCGCTGCCCTACAGGCTCTGAAAAACTTCAGGGCTTTTTAGCTTTCATTTGAGGTCTGGATGCTTTGTGTTTTAGGAGTCTCAGTGATGACCTCAAGCAGGGGACAGGTGTGAGACCCTCAGACGCCTTTGAAAGCAGCATGAATTTTTCCCTTCCTCAGAGGAGCCCTCACCGGGGATGTCAGTACTGTTGAGGTGTTTTCTGCTCCGGCCCTGCAAACAGCCACGTGCCCTGAGGCCCACAGTCCGTCGGGCCAGGGTCACTGCTTGTAAGACCACACGTGTCTGCGGAAACCACGATTCATACAGAAACGCTACTAATAGGGAGTGGAGGGGACTGCAGCCAAGTAGACGGAATGTGCCTCTTCTAAAAATGTGTCCAGGAAAGTTTCTGTGACCATGACTTTGCAGGATCAGTGTGTACACAAATCTCAGGACCTCCGGACACATTTACTTTATGTAGCTAAAGTCATTGTCAGGAAAAAAAAAAAATAAAAATTAACCAAAAGCTTTTGTGGATTCTGTGATGTTTGTCTCAAAGCTGTTACCACACAGACAGGAAAACATAAGTAAATAAAGGAGGATCTGTAGTCCTGGAACGTGGAAGCGTTCCTGTTGACTTGCATGGAGATCCTCTTCACTCTTCTCCGCATTTGTTGTCACTCAGGTGACACCCCCATAGGCGTGGGGAAGAGAGGTGGGGCCAGCGTGGGCTTGCCAAACCCGCTTTCCAAAAACAGACATTCCACCGTGAAGTTTCTTCAAAATCTAGCTGACACGTACTAACCTGCATATGTTTAAAGTATAATTTGGTACGTTTTGACATAGTTCTGAACCTCTGAAGCCAGCATCATAGTTCTGATAATGACCAATCTGTCACAATATGTTTACTTCTGTAATCTTCCTTGCCCTTCCCACCTGTCCAGGTAACCATTTGTTTACTTTCTGTTACAATAGACAGATGGATACATTTGACATTTTTTGGAGTTTATTCTTGGAATTTATACTTTATGTGTCGCAATGACTTTGAGACTCACCAGTGATACTACATGAATAGTGGGTTTTGTTTCTTGCTGAGTACTGTTCCTGGGTTACCAGTTTATCCAAACTGTATGAGGATTTGATTTTTTTTTCTTTCTAGATTTTGACTACTGAAGATAAGGGTAGTATAAACATTAGTGTTCTTTATGTGAATGTATGTTTCTTTCATCTTCTGTCAGTAACTTAGAGTGTAATGTCTGGGTCACAGGGTAGGTGAATGTTTTACTTTTGATGATACATTTTGCATCTTCCCAGCAGTGTCTCAGAGTTCCATTTCCTCCGTTTGGCCAACCATTTTAATTTTAGTCCTTTTAATAAGTTTTTAGTGTTATCTCGCTTTCTGTTTAAATTGTATTTCTGTAAGGATTCACGATGAGCATTTTTTCCAATGTTCATTTGCTATCTACATCTTTGGTAACATGTCTGCACATATCTTTTTCCCATTCTTGAGCTTTGGCTGTCTTCCTTTAAGAAACAGGACAGTGATGGGGTGCCTGGGTGGTTCCGTTGGTTGAGCGACCAACTCCCGCCCAAGTCATGATCTTGTGGTTCGCGGGTTTTGGCCCTGCGATGGGCTCTGTGCTGACAGCTTGCTCAGAGCCTGGAGCTTGCTTCAGATTCTGTCTCCTGTGTTTCTACCCCGTTCGTGCTATGTCTCTCAATAATAAATAAGTGTTAAAAAAAAAAAAACCAGGACAATGAAACGTGTGTGTGTGTGTGTGTGTGTGTGGACTATTCACACTAGAATGGACAGTTATGCTGCACGCTTTAAATTTTTCTGCAGTATTAACATATTCTCCATCACATTCTTAAGTTTCAGTCATTGAGGAATACAGTAAGGCCTTGCTTTGTAGTGGTTACCCATTTAACTGCTTTATCACGATACATTGGGGCTGGTGGGTTAGAGCAGATGGGGATAAGATTGCATCAGGAATGGCTGGCCTGGACTTTGAGTCCCAAAACCTGGTGGGGGGGGGGGGTTGGTGACGTAGATGTCATTGGTCACACTCCCTAGGTCCTGGTCCAGGCTGCCTATGTTTAATTCTTGGATTCCTGGCCATAGTAAGGACCCAGGAGCAAATACCCCCACTGGGGGTCGTGGGAGTTGAGGGCTCAGTTTGCATCTATGTAAAATGGGGATTAGGAGCTGCCCTACCCTTGGTCCACTGGAAGATGTGAAGAGCTGAGGTGTCTGTTCCTGTATAGCTCCATCTGTGGGGGTGTCTTAGAGCCAAGCACTGGCATCTCCCCTTGTCACCACCAGACCCCTGTGCTCCCAAGTGTGTGCTGGAAAGAAATAGGGCTTCTCAGAAGCCCAGAAGCCCCTGATCTAGGTCAGTCCTCAAAACCAATTGTAGAGAGGAGGATCTGCTTAATACCAAGGTCTCGGTGTGGATTTCCCACATGGGAATATCTGGGCAACTAGCTAGGTTCCCCCTGAGCATGTTTGCTGACTATGACATAGAAGGGATGATGGAGTTTACCCATGAGCCCCTGGGAGCATCAATAAAAGTTAATAAAACAGAGTGAGCACTTAATCATGCTGGAATCCCATTGGATTTTGAGCTTGTACATGATGTTTTTATATCACGTTTTTAATATAAATATTTCCATAAGTTTCCTTTTCACAGGTCTCACTGTATTAACTCTGACTTATTGGCATTTATATTGCATTAGTAATAGCCTAATTTTGTTCATTCTATAGAGTGCCACAGAAATCAACATAGTTACTGTGGAATTTTGCCTAATACATCTATGTATGATCTAGTTTATTTTCTCTTCTGAGTCACCCCATAACTGAAACCAGGAGCCTGCCCATCATTTGGTGGATTATCACAGAAATATTTTAATTCATTTTTATATATAGTGGGAGATCTCTTCTTATGGACCTCTACTTGCCCTAACTGCTGAATTAATTCTCACACCCTCTCAAAACAAATTCATGATGCTTAAATGCAAAATGATGAGTACTATTGGTGTGTTATTCCACACACCAAAGATTCTTTTCACATAGTTACATTTTGGGTTCATTAAGGATCATTTTTTTTTCTTTCCTAAAAATTCAATGCAGATTTTATTTATTTAAAATTTAAATTGTTTAATATATACATAACAGATGACTACTTGGAAAAACAAAAAGCATCCTTATTTTAATGAATATTTATTTGAGTACACTGGGAAGCTTCCAAATACATTTTTAAAAAATTCAGTGAAATGTGGCTGATAAAAGTGTAAGTGGTAAAGTAGTAAGTCATAATATATGTTTTCTACAATTAGAACGTTTTTGAAACATTTAAAAATTTCAGTTCACTTTAGCTCTGAATGGGTTAAAGGGAAGTTTTTCAATCAAAATGAAATTTTCACAAATTAATATATTGTACAGGGGGGGTGTGTGTGTGCGTGTGTCCATATATTAGTTTTCACAAAAATTGGTTGTTTTAAAATTTTGCCTAATAATTTATGGCTTGTGTGGATACTGAAAATATCAGTTTTATATTGTTATTGTTGTGCCTAATTTTTAGTTGTCTTTTTGTATTTTGCACATTTTTATTTTTAGAAAGTAAAAAGCATATTTTGTAGCTTTAAATTGAGATTTTGATTTGTAATGACTTGGATATTAAAAAATTTTTTAATGTTTATTTTTGAAAGAGAGAGAGAGAGACCAAGTGTGAGCAGGAAAGGGGCAGAGAGGGAGAGAAAGACACACAGAATCCAAAGTAGGCTCCAGGCTCTGAGCTGTTAGCACAGGGCTTGACACGGGACTTGAACTCCCAAATGGTGAGCTCATGACCTGAGCTAAAGTCAGGCATTTAACCAACTGAGCCACCCAGCCACACCAAGACTTGTACATTTCAAGTGCAATTTTGTTTAAAAATTTTTAAATAATCCTAGGCTTCTTGTTTTCATGTTAGGCTTGGTGCAGATAATTTTCTATCTGACCTGAGATATAAATTGAGATTTGTTTTCCTTCTTATTTGCAGTCCATCTTAATATTTAATTCCATTATCTATTTTCTCTACAAGTTGATAATCAAATTTAATACATATATGTTTCTAAAAGTTTGCCAGTATTAGATGTTAGGGGTGTTCCCATGCGGTCTACTGTGTACCACTATCCCATTGTGGTTTTCCTTCCAGAATAAGATTCTAGATATTAATGTAAGGTTTCTCAATAAAGCGACACTTACTATTTATGTATTTTGAGAGTGAGCAAGAGCAGGGAAAGGGTGCCCCAAGCAGGTTCTGTGGTGTCAGCACAAATAATGAGGTGAGATCATGACCTGAGCTGAAATCAAGAGTCAGACCCTTAACCAGCTGAGGCACCCAGGCGCCCCCATTTATTACCCCTTAAAACACATTTCTTATGTTTCATTTTTTAAATTGAGGTATAGTCGACATGTAGTAATGTATTAGTTTTAGATGTACAACACAGTGATTTGACACATCATGAAATGCTCACCATAATGTAGTTATCATCTGTCACCATCCAAAGTCATTACAGTATTATTGACTGTATCCTCTATGCTGTACTTTTCATGTTTCTGACGACTTTATTTTATAATGAGAAGTCTTACTAACCAATCCCATTTCCCCTATTTTGCCCATCCCCCTACCCCTTCCTCCCTGGCAACCACTAGTTTTCCCTGAGTCAGGTTCTCTCCTTTGTTGTGTTGTTTTTCAGATTCCACACATAAGTGAAATCATATGGTATTTGCCCTTCTCTGTCTGACTTATTTCACTTGACATAATGCCCTCTACATCCATTCACGTTGTCCTGAATGGCAAGATTTCATTTTTTAAATGAGTCCATTGTGTATATATACCACATCTTATCCATTCACCTGTCAGTGGACACTTTGATTGCTTCCATATCTTGTCTGTTGTAAAAAAAAATTACTGCAATAAATACTGGGGCACACAGATATATTTGAATTAGTGTTTTTGTTTTCTTCAGGTAAATACCCAGAAGTGAACTATTGAACTGTATCTTTCTATTTTTAGTTTTTCAAGCAAGCTCCATATTGCTTTCCAGAGTAGCTTCACCAACTTACATTCTCCCTAACTGCTTGAGGGTTTCCTTTTCTTCATATCCTCGCCAACACTTGTTTCTTGTCTTTTTGATACTAGCCATTCTGACTGGTGTGAGGTGATTTCTCATTGTGGTTTTGATTTGCATTTCCTCGATGATGAGTGATATTTAGCATCTTTTCATGAATCTGTTTGCCATCTGTCTGTGTTTTTTGGAAAACTGTTCAGGTCTTCTGGAAATTTTTAATTGGGGCTTGTTGGTGTTGAGGTATGTGAATTCTTTATATATTTTGGATATTAACCCTTTATTGGATATACCATTAGCAAATATCTTTCCTAATTCAGTAGGTTGCCTTCTCATTTTTGTTGATGGTTTCCTTTGCTATGCAAAAGCTTTTAAGTTTGATTTAGTCCTATTTGTTTTTGCTTTTTGTTTCCCTTGTCTGTGGAGACCTATTCAGAAAAATATTGCTGAGGTTGATGTACACGAGATTACTGTCTTTTTTCTTTAGCAGTTTCATGGTTTCAAGTCTTCTGTTTAGGTCTTTAATCCATTTTGAGTATATGTTTCTGTATGGTGTAAGAACGTGGTTCAGGTTCATTCTTCTGCTGTGTAGGTGTCCATTTTCAATACCATTGATTAAAGAGACTGTCTTTTCACTACACTATGTTCTTGGCTCCTTTGTCATAGATTAATTGATCAGATAAGTGTGGGTTTATTTCTGGGCTCTCAATTTTACATAATAACCTCAGGAATATTAGCATTTTTGCTTGTGAATTGTCTTTTTGTAACTTTATAATATCTAATCTTCCTATATCAAAAATGGCTTATTTCTATTTTTATTTAGGTCTGCACAGTTCCCCTAAGTTTTTAGATTTCTTTCAATTCTTTTCTCACATTTCTTAGTATTTATTTTTCAAATTTTTATTTATATTTCATTAAGATATTTTCTCTAGATGTTTAAATAGGAGAAAGCGTCCTACAGGATTGCCATCAATTTTTTACTTTTATTGCATTTCCATACTTACCTTGTTAATATTTCATATGATTTTAAAAGGATTCTCAGCTATAGAAATGTCATTTGTTCTAAGTATCATAAATGCCCTTAGCCTTAGAACATTGAATATTCCAGGCATACCTTACTACCCATCCTCTAATCCTTATCTCTTAGGCCTTCCGGAATAGACAGACACACAACTTCTCAGGTAGCCATTCCAGTTATGACTTCTGCCCTCGGGCTGTGTGTTCGCATACAAAAGAAAGGCTGGTGGTTTCCTGACCACCCTCAGCTCAGTTTTATCTGAGCACTTACACAGCTTGCAATCTACTCCCTTAGAACCCTTCACACCTGTTTACACTGGTTGCCAGAAATGGTAATATATATAAAACCTGACGTGGGTTTCAGTCCCTGGTCTTTGGGTTTCTCCACAATCTCTAAACTCAGGGACTGGGGAAATAGAATGTAAACTAATAGGGAACCACAACCCTGAGAACATGCCAGTGGGGTCTCTAAGCAGCTTTGGAAGGCTGGACTTTGGTCTCCCTGTTCACAACCCTCCGTGGGTCCCAGTGTCCTCAGAACGTAGGTACCACACCCCAGCCTGCCAGTCCCCTCCCCCATTTACAATTGTACCAAAACCCATAAAATACCTAGGATTAAACCTAACCAAAAGATGAAAAATCTATACACTGAAAACTATAGAAAACTTATGAGAGAAATTGAAGAAGCCACAAGAAAATAGAAAAACATTTCATGCTCATGGATTGGAAGAAGAAATAGTTAAAGTGTCGATACTACCCAAAGAAATCTACATATTCAATGTAATCCCTATCAAAACAACACCAGCATTCTTCAGAGAGCTAGAACAAACAATCCTAGAATTTGTATGGAACCACAAAAGACCCTGAATAAAACCAAAGCAATCCTGAAAAAGAAAACCAAAGCTGGAGGTACCACAAGTCCAGACTTCAAGATATATAACAAATCTGTAATTATCAAGACAGTATGGTACTAGCACAGAAACAGACACTCAGAATAATGGAACAGAATAGAGAACTCAGAAATGGACACACAAACATATGGCCAACTAGTCTTTGACAAAACAGGAAAGAATATCCAGTGGAAGACAGTCTATTCAGCAAATGGTGTTGGGAACATTGGACTGCGACATGCAGAAGAATAAAACTGGACCACTTTCTTATACCATTCACAAAAGTAAACTCACAATGGATGAAAGACCTTAATGCAAGACAGGAAACCATCAAAATCCTAGAGGAGAAAGCAGGCAAAAGCCTCTTCAACCTCGGCCCCAACAACTTCTTACTCAACATATCTCCAGAGGCAAGGGAAACAATAGCAAAAATGAACCACTGGGACCTCATCAAGATAAAAACCTTCTGCACAGTGAAGGAAACAATCAGCAAAACTAAAAGGCAACCAAAAGAATGGAGAAGATATTTGCAAATGACATATCGGAGAGAGGGTTAGTATCCAAAGTCTCTAAGGAACTTCTCAAACGCACCACCTAAAAAGCAAATAATCCAGTGGAAATGGGCAAAAGATATTAATAGACACTTTCCCAAAGAAGACATCCAGGTGGCTAACAGCCACATGAAAAAAAAGCTCAACAGCACTCATCATCAGGGAAATACATATCAAAACCACAATGAGATACCACCTCACACCTGTCAGAATGGCTAACATTAACAACTCAGGCAACAACAGATGTTGGCGAGGATGCAGAAGAAGAGGAACACTTTTGCACTGTTGATGGAAATGCAAACTGGTGCAGCCACTCTGGAAAACAGTATGGAGGTTCCTCAAAATAAAATAGAACTACCTTCTGACCTAGCAATTGTACTATACTAGATATTTATCCAAAGGACATAAGGTTTTGAAGGGGCACATGCACCCCAATGTTTATAGCTGCACAATTTTAGCCTCAAACCTATGAACCATGAAATCATGACCTGAGCTGAAGCAGATGCTTAACTGACTGAGCCACCCAGGTGCCCCACACCATTCTTTATTATACATCTCTCACATCACTGGATCTCATAGCCAGATACTCATGCCTGCCACTACCTACCTGTCCCATTCCATAGGCATCTCTCTAGTCTCTCCACACATCACTTGTATTTTAATTGCCTCCTCTTTACCCCATAGATAAGGGTAGGATTTTCACCCAAGAGTTATGGAGATGGCCAAATAGACAATACCTGAAAAGGGATGGGTGAGATCAACAGCATTATTATTAATCATATATATTCAGTCTGGGGTAAGGAGACATTACACAGACCTACATGGAGGTTTTTCTCTGGGGAACAGAGAACAACCAAGAGCTGTAAGATACAAACCTTATAGATTCAAGCAGTGTGGTGCTCCCTGGTTTCTGCAGAAGGATGTGATTGGATTGTTTAAGTAATTCCATGGCCTGGAACTGAAAAGTGCTACAGAGGAATAAGAAGGAATTGTGCCTGATCCATTGATAAGAAGAGGCTCCATTAAGTAGTTTCTGAAACATCTGAGACTCTTGTAGTCAAAACACAGTTCTTGATAACCTCAGGCAATATTCCTACTCTCAATGTACTTGTCTCAGTCAATGGAGCTTCAATCTTTAGAGTTACTATGAACAAAAATCCTGAATCCAGTTTCACTCCACTTTCCACATTAGAAAATCTAGTTACCCATTATTGGGACATGCGTCCATGTCTTAACCCGAAGCCAGGTCCCGGCACGCTCGTCCCCGGCGTTCGGCTGCACCTATCCCGTCCGCCCCGATCAGCAGGGCGGAGAATCGGCGCGGGTTCTTCTCCTGAGGGAGGGAGAGAAAAAGGGGGCAGGAGAGGGAGACGCAGAGAGTAAAGACAGAACTCACGGTTTCCGATCAGGCAAAAGAGAGAGAGCTTTATTTAGAAAACTGTCTCTTATAAAGGTTTCAAGGTGGGAAAAACAAAGCAGCTGACCTACGTCAGTTACCAGGTAAACAGAGTCAAATGAATATCAAAGAAAGCGCCCAGACTTGCCTCAAACAATGCTGGGGAGTGGGAGCTAACGCTGAATAATCCAAAATACGGTTTTGATCTTTTATGCACCTTGACCACTCTACGTCTGGCCCAGCAAGACAGACACCAAAGTTATTTTGGCAATCTCCAGCTTCCAGATGCAAATCTTGTTTACTGGTTCACTCTCCGGAGAGTGATAATCCTTGCCTGAGGCAGACAGAAAACTTGGCGGCCCCGACACATCCACAATCCAACCATGTCTCCTAAGCCATGACTCTGGCGAATTAAACCTCCTGAACTACAGCATTAGCCTCCACTGTAATTTTGCATCCTCCTCCCTCAACCCTGCAGTCTGTTCTCCATTCTGCAGCCAGATGTAGCTCACTGAGACCTTGGTAAGAGATTTCTTTTACCTCCAGAATAGACATCCGAGTTTCAGCCAGGTATTCCAGTCCCAACTCCAGATTGTCTACTATTGTTTCACACTTGAAGAAGACCTGAGGGTTCTGAACACTCAGCTCAATTGTACTTATAAGCATTTGCACATCCTGGTGCTAGTTTCTGGGATAATTTATTAACATGCCTGTTTACACCAATTACCGGAACCCCATATAACCTGTGGAATTGACTTAGGACCCTGGTCTTGAGTTTCTCTGGAGTTCACAACCCTAGGACTGGGGGAATGGCACTTAAGACTCCCAGGAAGCTACAACTGACAGAACATAGTGGTGGCTTTGGGGCCAGTATGGGACTGAAACATTGTCCATTTATCTGTGTAGGCTCCATTAGAACATCTATAGTGGTGGGAGCCTGTGGGAAGAGGCAAGTCTTAGAGGAATGTGTCCATAGGAGGGTTAAATGGAATCATGTCTCTCTCTACCCTTGCCTGGCCCTGGGGTCAGGTGACTTCAGGCTAGCTTCTATCCTCTGTGCCTCAGTGCTCAATGTCACCACTTACCAACTATGTTGTGTGACTGAAATGCCCAAGATTTCAATATCAGCCCAAAACCAGAAACCGCCAGGGAGACTGAGTCACGCATGTAAACACAAAGGGCATTTATTATTACGGCTTAGGCTCGCCGGGCCTAAGTTCGGTCTCACAGCCTTCACCAACGCAGTGGATCCGTGCTGAGAGCCCTGAACAAGGGCTGAGTAGGGTTTTTATGGGGTTTCGGAAGGGGGAGTTACAAGAAATTGTGACATCCAATCATTATTGTATAACAGCATTGGCAGTAACTCTAACCATACACGTTGTCCAGGGTGTTCATTACTTTTGGCGGGACCCAATTACAACATTTAGGGTATCTTTGAAATTAACCAATTACAGAGCGAGTTCAGGGTCCTGTTTGGTGACTATCGGGTTAACTTTAACACTAGGTAACAGGGTCCTATCCAAAGTTCCCATCTGCAGGTCTCACCCTTAGGAATGTGGGGAGAGGTAGCTAGGCTTTCCTGATTGGATACCGCAAAGTGGTCTCTATTGCCCCGGGTAATGTATAACCGCCTAATGGTTCCGGAGAGAATGACCTGAGACCTTCTACCTTAGAGGGGAAACAAAGCCTGTCATGGCGTCTGTTTGGTTCAGACTCATGTTCTTACATGACTTGAACACAGATGCAAATTCCCAGGGCCTCTGTGTTCTCATCACTCCTCTGGTCTGTTCTTCCTTTCAAGCAAGTTTTAAAACACAAATATAGATTGTGTCCCTCCTTTGTCCAAAACTCTCCCTGGCATCTAGAATCCTCACAATGAAGGACAACCCTCTGCCTGCTACTCCAGACTCTCCATTCCCTGCAGGCAGAATGCAGATCCAGATTCCTAACTCCCACCCCCAGCTTAATCTTCCCTCCACGCATCTGCCTGAGCCAGCTCTTAGCCTGGAGCCTGCTCCCAAATGCCTGAACACAGATGCTCAGACGTGGGGTTCTGCGGGGGACCAACCCACGCACTACAGTCGAAAGGTCCCGAGTAGGGGGTTGGTGTCGGTGCAATATCTGTAAGAAAGAAGACAGACAACGACAAACAAGACAGACAAGGGGCATGGTGGAAAAGCCACACTTTATTAAGATAGCCAGGGTCTTATATACTATAGGTGATTACATCGTTTCTTTAATGGTTACATAGTTCAAGGTCCTTGAAGACATGCTCCGGAAAAGGTCATTCTTATCAGGACAGTAGTAAGTAACAGGATTAAGTCCTTACAAAAGAGGAATCCCCTAATAATAGTCTGGTTTTATTTTTTTTTAATGTTTTTATTTATTTTTGAGAGACAGAGAGAGACAGCATGAGCAAGGGAGGGTTAGAGAGAAAGGGAGACACAGATTCCGAAGCAGGCACCTGGCTCTGAGCTAGCTGTCCACACAGAGCCCGGTGTGAGGCTCGAACCCATGAACTGTGAGACCGTGACCTGAGCCGAAGCTGGAAGCCCAACCGACTGAGCCATCCAGGTGCCCCAATAATTGTCTGGTTTTAAACATAAGATAAACCTGAAGAATTCTATGAGGAGATATATATTCCTTACGGCCCTTCATCAGTTAATCAAGGGTAAGATGCTGATCCTTCTGTAAGCAAATCTTTTGGCAGAGGATTATGTTCACTCCCAACAGCAGACAAAGAGCCAGAAAATAAAGTAAGGGAAGGTGACTGACTGACCTAAGTTGATTCAAAGCCTAAAAGTATGTGCCTCTTTGCAAAGCAATGAGAAAATCATAGGATGAACAGAAGCCATATGTGGGGCCCAGGAGGCCAAATATTGTTTGAGGGTATTTTTTGCCTACTGGGCCCCAACAGGGTTCCCACCCATGAGCACCTCCCTGTCTTGGGTAAAGTGATGGTTGCTCAAAGACTTGAAACGTAGATCTACTTGACTAAAAGAAATGAGAACCTAAATGACATCTAGGTTTCTCAAATCCTTGTTACTCAAATGTGGCAGTAAGACTCTCACTGAGAATGTTTGTTGAACATATCAAGTATCAACCAATTATGAAACTCCCCTCTGAGGGACATGATGGACCCAGACAAGGCTACCATTCACTCCCATAATACGATGGGACTACACAGTCCTAAAATTGATCATCGATGCTTTCCTGTGAGAAAGATCTCAGAGGAGAAAATGTAAAAGAAGAATCAAAATGAGATAAGCACTGCTAGTAGAGTCACTCAAAATAGAAGGACTTTGAGGAAATAAGACCTATGCACTTCTCTTGTTTCTTGGAACACGATGAACTTTCAACTTTTGTCAGTTGCAAACTCAGGCACCTCCTGGAACACATCCTTCTACTTTGGACTGAAATAGAGATAAAGTAATTCCTGTTAGCCAACTAGCCAATCATCCATTAGATAGATTAAACTCTTGCCAACACCAATCATAATTTTTTCAAAATGACACATAACCTTGCAGTTATTGCCTTTATAAACCTGCACTCCCTGCTGGGAATTCAGAGCACACCTTTATTTTTTGGTTGACTTTGTCTCCTGGATTGCAATCCCTAAGGCCCCAAATAAATGCTCTTGCTTTACATCCTCATTGTCTTCTTGGTCAGCATCACATAGAGGTAAGATGTTGGGTCATCCTGAAGCAGGAATATAAAGATGGGTGTTTTTCTGTGGTTCCTGCATAAAACATCTCTTCTGTCTGTATAGCCAGTGACTGTGTGCCTCTTTCAATGAGCAGGATTTTTATCCATTTAATGTCTTACTTGATATCCTGACCTTTATTCAATTCCTTTTAGGAACCTAACATCAAGAACTGAACTCTTGGTGAGTAAGAATTCTGTTCCATTTCCCTGCGCTAATAGAGCTGACTGAACTCTAAGGTGGCTTTAACAGCATAAGGCCTACTCCCTAGGATAACTCTAGCCCCTCATTGACCTCAGCCTCTGTTATGGGCAGAACGCAGTATCCCCCATGACCAGAGACCACCAGGGAGACTGAGTCACGCATGCAAAGGCAAAGGGCTTTATTACGGGCTCGAGCTCGGACTCTCAGACCTCACCAGCACAGTGACTCCATGCTGAGAGCCCTGAACAAGGGCTGAGCCGGGTTTTTATGGGGTTTGGGAAGGGGGAGTTACAAGAAATTGTGGCACAGGTACAGTGATCCAATCATTATCGTATAACAACATTGGCAACAACTTTAACCATACACATCGTCCAGAGCATTCGTTACTTTTGGCAGGACCCAATCACAATATTTAGAGTACCTTTAAAATCAGCCAGTTACAGGGTGAGCCTAGGGTCTTGTTTGACGACTATCTGGTTAATTTTCACGTTAGGTAACAGGGTCCTATCTAACGTATCCATCTATAGGCCTCACCCTTAGGAATGTGGAGGGTGGTGGCTGGCCTTCCCTGATTGGGTGGTGCGAAGGTGGTGTCTCTTGCTCTAGGCAATGTGTGACTGCCTGTTAGTTTCAGAGAACTGAAACCTAGGCCTTCTAATTCAGAGGGGAAACTTAAAGCCTGTCATGGCATCAGTTTGGTTTAGACTTGTGTCCTTACACCTCCATTAAAATGCCCAACAGATGGTGGGAATGTAAACTGGTGCAGCCGCTCTGGAAAACAGTGTGGAGGTTCCTCAAAAAACTATCCATAGAACTCCCTTATGACCCAGCAATAGCACTGCTAGGGATTTACCCAAGGGATATAGAAGTGCTGGTGCACAGGGGCACATGTACCCCCATGTTCATAGCAGCACTTTCTACAATAGCCAAATCATGGAAAGAGCCTAAATGTCCATCACCTGACGAATGGATCAAGAAGATGTGGTATATACACAATGGAGTACTACATGGCAATGAGAAAGAATGAAATCTGGCCATTTGTAGGAAAGTGGACGGACCTCGAGGGTGTCATGCTAAGCGAAATAAGTCAGGCGGAGAAGGACAGATACCACATGTTTGCACTCATAGGTCTAACAGGAAAACAGGAGAAACCTAATGGAGGACCAGGCGGAGGGGAAGAGGGAAAGAGAGTTGGGGAGAGAGAGGGATGCAAAACTTGAGAGACTATTGAATACTGAAAATGAACTGAGGGTTGAAGGGGAAGGGGGAGGGGGGGAAAAGAGGTGGTGGTGATGGAGGAGGGCACTTGTGGGGAAGAGCACTGGGTGTTGTATGGAAACCAATTTGATAATAAACTATTTAAAAAAAATAAATAAAAACTATTCAAAAAAAATAAAATTCTCTATTGTTCTAGCCAACCTGGAGGACAGACCTCTTTTTCTTTGAACTAAAAAGGGCTTATGGGGCACTTGGGTGGTTCAGTCAGTTGAGTGTCCAGCTTCGGCTCAGGTCATGATCTTGCAGTTAATGGGTTCAGGCCCCACACTGGGCTCTGTGCTGACAGCTAGCTTAGAGCCTGGAGCCTGTCTTCAGATTCTGTGTCTCCCTCTGTCTCTGACCCTCCCCTGCTCAAGCTGTCTCTCTCTCTCTCTCTCAAAAATAAATAAAACATTTAAAATTTTTTTAAAAATACCCATATGGCTCACTCTTTACCTCATTCAAGTATTTTCTCAACAGCTCTCTTATTAGGGAGAACCTCCTCCCCCCTTACTTTGCTATGTAATATTATATTCCTTTGTCTTCTTGTTTTTGTTGTTTCACCACGTGCTGACTTACTATAGAACTTCGTGATTTTTTTTCATAGTACCTCCCTGTGTTCTTTGAAGAATGTAAGCTGCGCGAAGACGATATGTCTCTTAGGTCCCAAGGTCTCCCACTCACTGACAGTACTACCTGAAGCAGCATTTGCTCAATGAACATTTGTTAAACCTGTGAATAAACAGGACACCTCAACTTTGTGTTCATTTTTACAAATCTGGCTGTTGTAAATATCCACTTCAACTCTCCTTCCAACCTGGTATTGCTTAATGTTTTTGAGAATAAAAGGCCTTATAAAAATTCTCTAAGATCTTAACTTTCTTCAAGGTTCCCTGATATTTCCCGAGCTATGTCTGATACTGTGGAATAACTGCATAAACGTTTTAACTCATTTTCTGAAATTTTCATTTTAAAACACTTTTGAGGTAATCCCAATTCTCCATGTAGAACTGTCCCTGCAATTACTGGAAGTTAATAATCACCTTGCAGTGAAGAGAGGAGATCCTGGGTCTCAAATGCCCCATCTCAGAATTCAGATGCTCCCTTTCGACTTTGACCTTTACTGACTAGCAATAGTTGGGGTAGAGAGAGAGCATTTTGTGTTGCTCTGAGCTTATCAACTATGATGTAATCAGCTAGGAATCCCTGAGGTTCAGTACCACTTGTGAAAGCCCTCATAGATAGTTCCCTAGAGCCAAAGTTATGGTTGGACCATCCCTCGCGGTTTTTATTATGATTGCAGGATGCACGTCAGGGAAAACCATCAAGAAGCTTTGAAAAAAACCAAGGTTATTTACTCACAGGTCATGAGACATGCAAAGCACACCCAAGGGCCACACAAGGAGGACATAATTAGAGAGAGGGAGGGAGTTTGGATCTGGATCTACTGGCTGTGAGTGGGCTCCCTCTCTATTGGAGAAATTAAAATAGAAGAGTGGGAATTAGGGCACAAATGGAAAAACAGGGTCACTTAAATGGTGTTACTTAGGTTACCTGGGGCTTTATCCTAGTTATTTTACTAGTAGCTGTGTTCTGTAGCTGGGAATAGGCTTTTTCCTGATGGATGTCTTTGAAATTGATGTCTTGGTGATCAAAAGCTTATTGTCAGTCCCTTATACTACAGGGAGGGATGAATAGGTGAAGCACAAGGAATTTTTAGATCAGTGAAACTTCTCTATATGATATTATAATGGTGGATACTTGTCATTATACATTTGTTCAAGCCCAGAGAATGTACAACACCAAGAGTGAAACCTTAAACACAGCTATTGGGTTTGGATGATAATGGTAGATCCATGAAGGGTCATTAGTTGTAACAAATATACCACTCTTGTGGGGGTATACTGGTAATGGGGACCTTTGGAGGGAAGGCAGAGATATAAGGGAAATCTGTACCTTGTGCTCAATTTTGCTGTGATCCTTAAACTTTTATTAAAAAATAAAGTCTGTTACACACACAGGAAGATAGCATTAGTTAAGTTGTTCTTAGATTGAGATGTTTCTCAGATTGCTAAAAGAAATTGTATGTTATCTTAGTATATGGAGTAAAACATATGGATAAAAAGTGTTTTTCAGTGTGTAGGACACAATCACTGATGATATAGGTAAGGGAGGAGTTTTCTGTGGGATCCAGGCGCAGAGCTTCCCTTTGTCCACCGGCTTCAGGGCGGTCTGACATCCTTCTTCCTTCCCCGTCAAGACCCTCTATGGAGTCTCTCTAGTCTTCCTGACCAAACATAATGAAACACAACGTTTAATAGCGCCTTAGGCCACAGCATTTGAAGAGCAATAATATAACATTTCCAGCTATACAAGGACTCATCTTATGACTGAATGATTATGAGATGATAAGGCCACTTATGTTAAACAGATCTGGGAGCATCTCACATGAGATTTTTAACCTCTGGGAGCATGCTGACTTGATGGAGTCTGAAACAATATCATTCCTATGCCTTTGTCAAGGAGCGAAGCCTCTTCCTCCCTTGAGGCACGGATACCATTCCCCAGCTTCCCTCGCAGTGCCACGCAGCCAGGTCAGGATAGAGAATGCGCTCTCGGCCGCCTCCCGGGCGCTAGGACCATATTACCCAGAAGACTGTGCGTCAAGAGGAGCCAATGGCGGATCAGGACGAGGCATACCTGTGCGTGCGCATCGCGTGGGCGGGACTTCCGGTCCCTTACGCCCGCTGGCTTTTTGGAGTTGTTGGGGATGTCTGGCGCCGGGTTGAGACCCGGGTGACAGGACGGAGTAGGGGTGAAAAGAGTCCTCACGGCCGGGACGCAGGTTCGCGGCTCGCCAACGCCGCCCGGGCTGCCCGACGCCGGGGCTGGGACAAGGACCGCCGGCCCGGTGTCCGCTGCGGCCGGAGTCCGATGGCAGCGGCCGCACGCTGGGACCCGGCTCAGGTAAACGCGCCGCCCCGGGCCCTCCCCCCACCCAGACCCACGGGGCCCGAGCGCGGGGCACCTGCTGGCGGCCCGGGCCGCGGTGCCCAGGCCGGGGAGGCGCTCGTGGGCGGGGGCCGCGTGTCTGAGCGCCGGCGTGACGGGGTGTGGGAGCGGGCTGCAGGGGAGGGGCACATGGTGAGGAGAGTGGCACAGGGTGAGGAGGGCCCGAAGTGGGAGGATTCCGGGTGTGGGGTCCGTCTTCTGCCCTCGGGGAACAGAGGGTGTGTGGCGGAGTCGCGGGGGGACTGGCGGGCTGGAGGGTTGTCTCTTCCTATGAGGACTCTAGACGCCAAGGACAGCTCTGGCCAAAGGAGGGACACGATCTCCCTGAAGGTTGTGAACTCCCCCGAGGAGTTCAAGGGAAGAGCAGACTGAAGGAAGATGGGGAGTTCGTTGAGGCACTGGGAGGTGGGATCTTTGTGCAAGGTCACACAGCTGGTAAAAGTGCCGTAGCGAGCCCTGACGCCCAGTGGTTAGACAGCCAGCCTGAGGTCACTTGGCTCCAGGACCTGGGGAGGGTAGAGATGGAGCAGGAGCCCAGCAACCTCTTCCACCACCGTAGCAGAAGACCTCCTTTTCCCCGCAGAGTACCAGGACCGCAGAAGTACCGCCGGAGCCGACACAGGTATGGAGAGGGGGCCCTCATCCCTTTCTGGCGCTCACCGCCACTCAAACGTTCTCTGGATTGTGGTGTCCTGGGACTCTTAGGTGCCGTTTTCCCAGTGCTCGGGTCCGGAGACCCTAGAGAAATCCCCATGTCAGGGGTTATATCCTTGGGTCTGGGGACACTAGAGGAATCCCATCTCAGGGTTCTGAGCTCATGTCAGGGGTGATACGTGTTCTCATTTCTGTCAACCTGAACAAGTGTGTAGAGTTACCCCAGGACCAGGTACCAGGAAGTGCAAACACATAAAGGTAAAGCTGAGTCGGGCTCTTCAGGAACCATGGTCTCCTTTTCTGATACGAACAAAGAGCAGGTGTCAGGACAGGAATGACTGCCTGAAAAGTTGGGTGTCTATTCTGGAGGTACCAAGAGGTTTGGGCCAGAGGAGAGAGGTAATTTTTGCCAGGCGGAAACAGTCTCCTTCTGACTGTAAAGTGGAGAACAGACCATGGGAATGAGAGAGGAGCAAAGAAAACCAGGGTGGAAGCTACTACCATAGTCTAGGTGAGTGTTAATGGATCAGGGCTGGGTTTAGGGAAGTTGCATTTCTGGCGATGCAACCATGGGATGCAAGTTTTAAAAAGGGGAAACTAGATTTTCTAATGTGGATGTTAAGCAAGGCAAACGGAGGTATCAGGGATCACCCAAGGTGTTTGATCTTTGCAGCTGTAGGGATGGAAGTTCCGACTGAGATGAAGTTGGTAGCAGGAATAATATTCACTGGGACTATCAGGAGCTTTGTTTTGGCCATGTTAAGAATCTGAGGTATTTTCAGACACCACTTAGTGGAGGCGTCCAATTGGCATCTAGAAACACAAGTTGGGAAATCAAAAGAGCGGTTCAAATTGGAGACATTCAAAAGGTGGTAGTTACTGTGTGGGCCCAAGTAAGGAAACTGTGGTTACATTCAGAAGATAAAATCTTCATGTTGATGGTCATGAAGCTGTTTACAGGCCAGGAGGTGGAGGGTAGGGGCTGAGCACTAGGTCTCTTGCTTGGGACCTGAGTGATGGTATTGGAATTCTTAAGTGCAGGCGAGGGAGGTATGTGGCTCCATAGGGAGGGTGTATCAGACAGACTAGTCTGGCAGGTGGCCAAGGCTTCCAGAATAAGAGTGGACATGTAAGAGATATAGAGAGAAGGGGTACCTGAGGCATGATGCCACTCGGGCCAGAGTGCTTATTCACATCTCTATGGATTCACCACGGTTTGTGGAGGATTTTGGTTGCATTCAGCTTGGTGGGTTTGATCAGTGGCAAATATGTGGTCATTTGTGAGAATCAGTAGGACTGGGGCGGGTGATACATGGACTGGGTGCTGAATGAGGGTTAGGTGGACGGAGAAGGTTGTCGTTGCTAAGGTGCCAGCTTGTATAGCACAGAAATGGAAGAGGGCCCTGGTTACTGAGATCCACAGCTGGTTTTGTGTGGCCGAGTCTCAGGCGTCGAACGGAGCCACGTAGGGAGGCCTTTGCAGAAGGATTACGTTTTTCCAGCTCTAGTGGGATCTGTGGGCATTCTGGGCTAGTATGGGTTCTATCTGAATTTGCCAAGCAGCTCTGGATGTTTTCTGCTAAGTTTATGTTATGGCCTAAAATAAAGGCCCATTTTTATGTGCTGCCTTGACACCCATTGAAACACCCATTGAAACACCCCAGCACAGGGTCAGGCAGCTAGCAGTCACTCTAGTTGATTCTACTTCGCTTGCCCTCTTCCAGGCCTGTGACTTTGTCCAGATCTGAGGCACCAGAATACACCAGCTTCTACTTCTTTCCTCTAGCTGATGTTTCTTCATGCCGGCTGGGCCAGGAATTGCTAACACTGACGCGGTTACGGCTGTGTGAATCATGGTCTTTTCTTGCGGGATGCTCTTCTGAAGGTTTCTGTAATCATTGTTCCCCGCTGTGGTCCGTCACGTGCTGAGTTGTGGCCCTGTACTGTCTGCTCTTTTGTAAGGTCTTTCCCTTCGTAACTGCATGACACAGGTGCCATGTACTTGCTCATCTTGGGGGGAGGGTGGAGAACCTTTAAGCAGTTCACACATGGCTGTTCAGCCACAGCAAGATGGGTTCGGGGGACCGTGATCTTGAGGAGGGTGCCTGGGAGAGGGCGTAACACCGGGGCTGTGTTGAAATTGCAGCAGGAGTCTGTGTTCTGTGGTTGGTGTTTTGGTGCCAGCGGGCACTTTTCATGTCTGCTGTTGCTTCCCCAGTCTTGACGCTTGGCCCACTTGTCAGCTCTGCATGTCCCTTCCTCTTTCACATCTGGTGCAGGACCGATCTGTCCCTTTCTGGACTCCATGTCTTACTGACCTCTCTCGCTGTTCCCTTTTGCAGTGCTTCCTCGCATCGACTGCTCTGTGTTTTGTCATGGATGTGCATGTATCTTCAAATAGTACTTGACCGTGAGATGCTCTGTTGCAGTCAGATTTTCTTGGTTCTGGACGTAACCTTCTTCACGGTGGTGAGACGTCCCCGCTAAACAAGTGCCTGCTGGAGCTCTTTGCAGAGAAGCCAGTCGCAGGCCCGGCTTTCCTGCTCATCACACATCTCATCGTGTCCCTCGCCACCGGGCCCCTTCCCCGTCTTCTGTGCTCTACTTCCTTGCAGCAGAGCAGCTCCGTCCTCACCCGGAACCCATTCCGGTTTTGCAGGCAATCCCTGGACTTGTCCTGAGTTTGCCGAGCACCTTCTTGTGCGTGGGCAGTCCCTCCGACTGCAGTCAGCGTGGACTCCTCCACATTTGGATCCTTTTAGGTGGTTGGTGTAGAGGGGGCCATGAGGAAGAGGAGTTCAGTAGGCAGGTCACAGGGCGGGACTCCAAGGCAGGTGTGGGGCCCTGGAGGCCACTCCCGTGAGGTGTGTAGCTTTGTCCTGAGGGACATTTTGCACTTGGCTGCACCAGGGAGCACATACCAGGCAGAGGCCGTACGCCCATGGGGCAAGTGGGCAAATTTCTGGCAAATAAGGTAGTGAGAAAACAAAGGAGGATCATGTGTTGTGCCACAAAACATTCTTAACAAATTTAAGAAGGTTGAAATAATATTTAGTATCTTTTCCAACCACAGTGGTATTAAACTAGAAATAAACAACAGGCGGAAAATGGGAGAACTCACAAATAAATGGAAATTAAACAACACACTCCTGAACAACCAGTGGGTCAAAGAAGAAATCAAAAGGGAAATAAAAAATTATCTTGAAACAAATGAAAATGAAAACGCAACATACCAGAATGTATTGGGTGCAGGGAAAGCAGTTACATGGAAAGATTATGGATCTAAATGCCTACATTAAGATAAAAGATGGATCTCAAATAAACAACCTTACTTTATACTGCCAGGAATTAGTAAAAGAATAAGCCCCAAATTAGCTGAAGAAAATAAGTGATAAAGATCAGACCAGAAATAAATAGAGTCTAGGAAAACAATAGAAATGATCAGTGAAACCAATAATTCTTTTAATGTTTATTTACTTTGAGAGAGAGTAAGCAGGGGAGGGGCAGAAAGAGGGAGAGAGAAGGAATCTGAAGCAGGCTCTGTGCTATCAGTGCAGATCCCAACGTGGGGCTTGTAGATCCCAACGTGGGGCTTGATCTCACAAACCATGAGGTCACGACCTGAGCCAAATCAAGAGCCAGACACTTAACTGACTGAGCCACCCGAGTGCCCCCCTTTTTTTTTTATGTTTGTTTATTTTGAGAGAGAGAATATTTGTTTTTTGTTTCATTTTTTTAAATGTTTTTTATTTATTTTTGAGAGATGGAGAGAGACAGCATGAGCAGGGGAGGGTTAGAGAGAGAGGGAGATATAGAATCCGAAGCAGGCTCCAGACTCTGAGCTAGCTGTCACCACAGAGCCCGATGCGGGGCTCGAATCCACTAACCGTGAGATCTTGACCTGAACCGAAGCCGGATTCTTAACTGATTGAGCTACCCAGGCGCCCGTTTTGTTTTAAGAAAAGCAAAATTGACAAAACTAGCTAGATTAGCCAAGATAAAAACCAGAAAGGATCCAATAAAAATAATATATAAAGTGGAAGCTTTGTAGCTGATAGCACAGAAATAAAAGGATCACAAAGGACTACTGTGATCAATTCTAGAACACTGAATAAGAAGACAAAAGCAGTAAGGTTTGGGGTTTTGAGGTCCATCTGGTGACAGCAATGACTGAAAAACTGGCCTGTACCCTAGATGAGAGCTGTTGAAAGTCTAGTTACAGGGAGAAAACCAAACGTTCACATATTTTCCTGGAGTTGGGAAGAGAGCTCTCCACGTCACAGACATTGGTGTGTCCTTCACACTCTGTCAGGACAGAATTCCATAGTCCCTTCGGTGTTAGGTGGTGTTTCATTCGAAGCAGTATTTCTTCTCTCAAACACGTAACTCCTACGAGATTGGTAATTTATAATTCATGACCACTTACACCATTTGTAACACAAGGGAACTCATAGTAAAACATCAGTTGCCTCATCCCTGGAACCCAGTCACTTCGACTAGAAATAGAACTTAAAAGGTTTCCTTGAAGCACAGGTATTTGTGAGTAGAAGGAATGAGATGAGCAAAGGGGTCGAGAGACAGGAGAAGATTAGATGAAAGTTGCGTGTGTTAGGAAAAACATTTTAGGAAAATATTTGAATTTGGAAACTCAGAAAACACTTAAAACGTTTGCTCTCTGAAGTAACTCAGTCTCTTCCTGAAGTTCATGTTTTCTCCCTCTGAGAGGGGAGGGACGGCTTTTCTCTTGCAGGTCACAGGATTTTTTCCTATGGAAGCACAATCCTGATCTCTTAAGCATGTCCTCAGCCAGCTAGAGAAGCATTAGTCAGAATTCAGAGAGTGTCATGAGATTTGGAGTCCCTGCCTGAATTGGGAGCTTCCCACACGCAGTGCGTCCTCCCCTCATCGGCAAGAGTGCGTTACAGAAGCGGCCGCAGCTCTGCAACGTGAGGAGCAACCCGAGGGTCTCACAAGGCAGATGGAACCGCGGGCGGAAGAAAGCCACAACCTGATTGCACTGCAGAGATTAGGTTTCCTAACTACGTCAAAACTACAACTCCATACCTGAGACTTCTACCAAATCATATGAAAAACAGAACATGTCTGACATCTAGGACAACTCCGCAACATTTCGTCGTCATTTGCCAGGAATGAAGCCACACGAAGACTATTCCAAGTCTGAGGAGCCACCCAGATGCCTCAGCATTCTCCTGTGTCCCCCCTTCTGGAAGTTCAGTACACTTTGACAGGTGCCTACAGTTAGTAAGTTACGTCTGGCCTGGTCTGACCTTGGGTCACAGGTAGCAGGCACATAGGGTAAAGCAAGAGTGAGTGATACAGTAGACAGAGGTGGGAGAGGAGGCAGAGGGAGAAGGAGTAAGAAATGAGTCATGTTCGGGGCGCCTGGGGGGCTCAGTCGGTTAAGCGTCTGACTTCAGCTCAGGTCATGATCTCACAGTTCGTGGGTTCAAGCCCCGCATCAGGCTCTGTGCAGACAGCTCAGAGCCAGGAGCCTGCTTCAGATTCTGTGTCTCCTCCTCTCCCTGCCCCTTCCTCACTCATGCTCTGTTTCTCTCTGTATCAGTATAAAAAAAAAAAATGTGTAGATTTCTTTAAAAAAAAAAAATGAATCATGTTAGAAGCCACAGATTTTAAAAAAACATCAGAAAGTGGCACAATTCTGGAAAATGAGAGATGTGTTTTTTTGACTATAGGAAACATGCAGTGTTTCCTCACGAAAGTCCTATTTGAGTCAATTATTTCCTCACGGTGTAGAGAAGAAGCAGTTCGCTAGAAAAACCAGGAGGCACACTATAAAGGGTGAAGCTGGAGCCCAGACGGCTGAGCGTCAGATTCTACGACAGACGGGACACTGAGTCTTCAGTCGTGAGGAAAGGGACTGCGTGTCAGAAATGGAACAAAAGTACATTTTCTAACAATTGAAATGGACTTAAAAGGAGACTAATCAATACAGAATTGTAATAGAGGTTTATTTTGCCGAGGCAGCCAAGTCTCTGTGCCCTGATGTGAAATTATTGTTGATGGGAACAGTTTTTGGAAGCAGGATGGATTCCCACAGAAAAGAATGCATTCAGAAACAGCAGAACAGGGGCGCCCTGGGGTGCTGTGCTGCAGGTACAGTATTCCTTTCTGCGCCCTAGTCTCTGTTGGGTTCTGAGCCTGGCACCCCCCCACCCCCCCCCCGGGCCATCAAGATAACCTCCAAGGATCCGTGCTTACAGCTGTGCATTGAGGATCTGTGTGTATGTGCCTAGGACCCTCCCACAACTTCCTTCTAGAATCCTGTGCTAATATCCTAAAGCTCAGATTCATAATGCAGTTGGATGATAATCAGTCATTGGTCAGTTTCTAGAATCTAGAATTACTTTCAAGGTTCTGAATAATTGTGAGGAGCTAAGAATAATCAGTGAAGACTTTTGCCCTCACATCCTACAATCTAACAGTTTGTAGAGAGTGACTAAAATTTCTTCTCAAGTAACTAACTGCAGGACATTTTTATTAGAAACCTATTTCTCACATTGAGTTTCACCGAGATTAAAGGGGAAAGAAGAGCTACTAACACGTGCATTCCAAGCCCCAAAATGTGTACATTTCCCCATTTAATTATGTGAAAGCTTTTAATTAAAAGTGTGATAATTTCTTTTTAAGTTTTAAATAAACTTATTTTATACAGTTTATTTATTTTGAGAGAGAAAGAGAGGGAAAGAGAATCCCAAGCAGGCTCCACAGTGTCAGCATGGAGCCTGATCTCACAAACTGTGAGACCATGACCTGAGCTGAAATCAAAAGTTGGACGCCTAACCCAATGAGCCATCCAGGTGTCCCATTAAAATAAACTTATTAAGGGGCACCGGGGTGGCTCAGTTGGTTAAGCGTCTGACTTCAGCTCAGGTCATGATCTCGCCATTCATGGGTTTGAGCCCCGTGGCGGGCTCTGTGCTGACAGCTCAGAGCCTGGAGCTACTTCAGATTCTGTGTCTCCCTTTCTCTCTGCCCTTCCCACCATTCATACTCTGTCTCTGTCTCTCAAAAATGGATAAATGTTAAAAAAATTTTTTTAAATAAAATTACTAAAAGTTAAAAAAAATATTTAATGTTTATTTTTGAGAGAGAGAGAGAGAGAGAGAGAGAACCGGGGAGGGGCAGAAAGAGAGAGAGACACACACAGAAGCCAAAGCCAGCCTCCAGGCTCTGAGTTATCAGCACAGAGCCTGACATGGGGCTCGAACCCATGAACAGTGATACTGTGACATGAGCCGAAGTTGGATGCTTAACTGACTGAGCCACCCAGGCACCCCTAAAAAAATTTATTTTAGAGTAGTTTTTTGTTTGTTTGTTTTGAGAGACAGAGAGGTGCAGCGCAAGCAGGGAAGGGTCAGAGAGAGGGAGATACAGAATCCGAAACAGATGCCAGGCTCTGAGCTAGCGGTCAGCACAGAGCCCGACGCAGGGCTCGCACCCACGAACCATGAGATCCTGACCTGACCCGAAGCCGGAGGCTTAACCGACTGACCCACCCAGGCGTCCCAATTTTAGAGTAGTTTTAGATTCACTGCAAAATAGAGCAGAAAGTTCAGGGAGTTCCTGTACACTGCCCGCCTGTCCTGGATGCACAGCCTCCCCAACTGTGAATATCCAATATTAGGGATGTTCATTTGTTACAATCAACTAACCTAAACGGACACATCATTATCACCCAAAGTTCATAGTTGAGTTTATTTTCATAGTTTAAATTAGAGTTTGCTTTTGGTGTTGTACGTTGTATGGATTTGACACATGTATAACGGTATCATCATCATCATACCACATGGAATAATTTTCCTCCCGACAGTCCATGCTCCGTGGTTCATTCACCCTGTGCCTTAAGCCCTGGAAACCACTGATCTTTTTACTGTCTCCAAAGTTTTGTCTTTTCCTAAATATTATATATTTGGAATCACACAGCATGTAGTCTTTTCAGATTATTTTCTTTCACTTAACAATATTACTTTTGGTTCCTGGATGTCTTTTTCATGGCTTGAAAGTTCATTTCTTTCTAGTGCTAGGTAATATTCCGTTGTATAAATGTACTAGGGTTTATATATCCATTCATCCATTAAAGCACATCCTGGTTGCCTCCCAGCTTGGCAACTATGAACAGAGCTACTGTGAACATCTGTGTGCAGGTTTTTGTGTGGATATGTTTTCAACCCATTGGAGTAAATACCAAGGAGCGTGATGACTGGATTGTGCGGGAGTTTGGTTTTGTTAGACACGGTCACTCTTCGCGAGTGTCTGTGCCAGTGTGTGCTCCTACCGGAACTGAAGGAGAGCTCCTGCTGCTCCACATTCTCACCAGCATTTGATGGTGTCAGTGTTTTGCATATTGGCAATTCTATTAGATGTGCAGCAGTCGCTTACTGTCTTGATTTGCTATTTCTTCATGACATGATGTTGAACATCATTTCATATGCTCAGTGGCAATGTGTGTATCTTCTTGGGTGAGCTGTTAAGGTCTTTTGCTCATTTTTGAAAGCTATGTTTTTGCCCATTTTTAAATGGAGTGTTTGTTTTGTTACTGTGGAGTTTTAAGAGTTCTTTGTATGCATTCGATAACAGTCTTTGTTGAGATGTGTTCTTTGCAAATGTTTTCTTCTGGTCTGTGGCTTGTCTTCTATTCTCTTGACATTGTCTTTTGCTGAGCAGAAGTTTTGAATTGTAATGAAGTCCAGCTTATCAAGTTGTTTCTGTAATGTATTGTGCCTTTGGTTTTGTATTGAAAAAGTTATCACCGTCTCCAAGGTTGTCTAAGTTTTCTTTCTACGTTTCCTTCTAGGAATTTTATAGTCGTTCTTGTTGTTACACATTTAGGTCTTTGATCCACACTGAGTTCATTTTTGTGAAGGGAATAAAGACTATGTCTAGATTTTTTGTTTTAGCTGTGGATGTCCAGCTAAAGGATGTTGAAAAGGAAAAGATCTGTACTCCATTGCGTTGCTTTTGTTACTTTCTCAAAGATCAGTTGACCATAGATCAGCTCACTATTCTGTTCCATTAATCTTTTAATAGATTCTTTAGCCAGCAACACATTGTCTTGGTCACTGTTGCTTTATTTTTTTTTAATGTTTGTTTGTTTTTGAGAGAGACAGAGAGTGAGCAGGGGAGGGACAGAGAAAGTAGCTGAAGTCGGATGTAGTTGAAGTCAGATGCTTAACCAACTGAGCCACACCGACACCCCTGTCACTGTTGGTTTATAATAATCTTGAAGTTGGATAGTCTCAGTCTTTGATTTTGTTCTTTTTCTTGAATATTAAATTAATGAGCTACGTTGGTTCTTTTGCCTCCATACAAACTTTAGAATCATTTTGTCAATATCCACAAAATAACTTGCTGGGATTTTTATTAAGAGTGTGTTGAATATATAGATAAAAACTGACATCTACACAATAGTGAGTCTTCCTGTTCATGAACCTGGTATATCTCTCCATTGAATTTCATTTTGGGGGTACTAATGTAAATGGTAATACTTTTTATTTCAAATTCCATTTGTTCATTGCTAGTGTGAAACAGTGATTTATAAGAACTACTGTTATATATCATTTTTCAGCTATATTGGTCTTCATCCACAGTTCCTGAAAATGGTTAAGAGCCATAAAGGTAAAATGAGTATCTTGTTATTAGTGAAGGTGATTTTTCCTTTCTGAACCCTCCCAGGGCCAGGGTCAAGTTGTCAGGAGGAGCGGTCATGTGATAAAGGATTAGAACTTGGAATGCCTACCCTTCACCCCCACCTCCGGGGAAGGACAGGCTGGAGGTTTCATCAGCCAGTGGCCAATGACAGTCATGACTCTGTAATAAAGCCTTCATAAAAACCCAAGAGGACAGGCTTTTTGGTCCTTTTGGAGAAGTTTCACACTTGGGGAACCAGAACATTTCCATGTGCCACCAAGCCAGGACCCACGCTCCATGATGTAAGAATTCTGGAGATGGATAGGCTTGATGGTTGCACAGGCCTTGATGACTCTTACTGCCACCAAATCGTGCACTTAAAAATGGTCAAAATGGAAAATTTTTCCTTATGTACATTTTCCCATAATAAAAAATGTTACTCGAAGATGACTTTCTAAACTGTTAATGTTTTTCTCTAATGAATTTTAATACTTTTTTTACATTTGTTTATTTTTGAGAGACAGAGACAGTGCATGAGTGGGGGAGGGGCTGAGAAAGAGAGAGACACACACAGAATCCGAAGCAGGCTCCAGGCTCTGAGCTGCCAGCACAGGGCCTGACACAGGGCTCGAACCCATGAACCGTGAGATCATGACCTGAGCCAAAGTCAGACGCTCACCCGACTGAGCCACCCAGGCACTTCTGAATTTTAATTTTTAAAATAAACTTATTTTAGAGCAGTTTTAGGTTCATAGCAAAATAGTGCAGAAAGTACAGGGAGTTCCTGTATACTGCCCGCCTGTCCCCAGATGCACAGCCTGTCCCAGCATGAACATCCTATCTTAGAGTGAGTCATCTGTCACAATGAATGAGCCTAAACCGACACATCGTTATCACCCATAGTTCATAGTCTAAATTAGAGTTCACTTTTGGTTTGTACATTCAGTGTCTTGGAGTTCTGAGGGAGGAGGAAATATTGGGGAAATAAACAAAATATCCTGCTGACCGAGAAAAGCTTTCCACACACAAGCAGAAGAGAAAGCAGTTTTATTATTAAATAAGCATTAAAGCGATGTAGTGTGCCTCACAGGCAATCCAATAAAGAGACTGTGACATCAGCAAGAAGCCTCACCTTTTTTGTATGGTCAGGCAGAGACAACATGTTATGTACACATTCTTAAGAAAAGCGGGAACTTGGGGCGCCTGAGGGGCTCAGTTGGTTAAGCAGTAGGCTTCATCTCATGGTTCGTGGGTTGGAGCCCCATGTTGGGCTCTGTGCTGACAGCTCAGAGCCAGGAGCCTATCTTTGGATTCTGTGTCTCCTTCTCTCTCTGCCCCTCCCCTGCTTGCGATGTCTCTCTCTGTCTCTCAAAAATAAATAAAATGTAAAAAAAAAAAAAAAAAGGGAGTGCCTGGGTGGCTCAGTCGGTTGAGTGTCTGACTTCGTCTCAGGTCATGATCTCACGGTTCGTGGGTTTGAGCCCCGCGTCGGGCTCTGTGCTGACAGCTCAGAGCCTGGAGCCTGCTTCGGATTCTGTGTCTCTTTCTCTCTCTGCCCCTCCCCTGTTCACACTCTGCCTCTCTCTGTCTCTCAAAAATAAATAAAATGTAAAAAAAAAATTTTTTTTTAATTTTTAAAAAAATTAAAAAAAAAGCAAAGTGGGAACTAGACCCTAAATGAGAGGCCATGACAGTGTGGTCTGCCACATGGTTCACCCTGAGCTACTGGGGTGGCCACTTGCACTTGCTCAGTGCCTTGATCTGAGTGAACAGTAACCTACAGCTTCCAGAAATGACTGTAGAGAGGGACAGAGTCTGTGCTGCTGGGAACAGCGTGTGGCTGTGGTCCTTGAGGGAAGGACAGCACAGCAAATGAGGTGTGTTCCCCCCCGTCTGCCAGGGCGCTCTCTAGGCCCGTGCTAGCGACGTGGAGCCCAGACCGGGGAGGTGGGGGCAGCATCGATCAGAAGCTGCAGTCCTGTGTGTGTGTCTTTTGGGGGAGCCCTACCCGGAAAGGCGTGCTCTGAAACCGCGGCCCGGGAGGGGGAGACCCTCACGCTAGCATCGGAGGTCGGGTGCAGGTGGCCACCAGCAGCCGCTGCCTCCCGTTGCCTCCTGCAGAGGCAGTGTCCTCGCCTCGGCTCCGGGGCTGAGGCCCCACTGGCCCTGTTCCAGAAGTTGATGCCCTACCTGAGGCAGCCGAGCAGTGCTGGTCCCTCTCTTGCATGGGTGTCCATGAAATCTTGGGGACCTGCCCTTGGGTGAGGAGGTGGGAACCTCAGGTGAACTTGAGCCCTGGGACATGGTTGCCAGCCTCTAGGCCTTTGTGCTGTCATTACTTTCATTACTTGGTCTGGTTTTTCTTCCCATGGGGAGCTGCAGGTGGGCTTGACCAGCACCTGGGGGACCGCTCTCACCTCGGAGGAGTTTTCTTTAGCCTTGGAGAAGGGGTCCTGCAGGGGCTGAGCGGTGACGGACACCCACAGATGCTGCTTCACAGCAGGCGGCCGGGTTTAGTGCACGCGGTGCGCAGCACACAAAGGAGCGTCGAAGAGGAGGCAGCTGTACGGGCGTCCGCGGGGTGCAGGTCATGATCTCAGGGTTCCGGAGTTCGAGACCTGCGTAGGACTCTGTCTTGACAGCTTGGAGCCTGGAGTCTGCTTCAGATTCTGTGTCTCCCTCTCTCTCTCTGCCCTTCCCCTGCTCATGCTCTGTCCCTCTCTCTCAAAATAAATAAACATTTACAAAATGTTATGAAAAGATTAAAAGGCGGCAGCTTTAGGGGTGCGTGGATGGCTCAGTTGATTAGGCATCTGACTCGGTTTCTGCTGCGGTCATGAGTCCGTGGTTCCTGTGCTGACCGCTGCAGGGCCTGCTTGGGGCCCTCTCTCCCTCTTGTCTCTCTCTCTCTGTCTCTCTCTTGTCTCTCTCTCTCTCCTGTCTCTCTCTGTGTCTCATCTCTCTTTCTCTTTCCGTCCCTCTCCTCTCTCTCTCTGTCTCTGTCTGTGTCTCTCTCTTGTCTCTCTCTCTCTCTCTCCCTTTCTCTCTCTCATCTCTCTCTGTCTCTCTCCTCTCTCTCTCATGTCTGTCTCTTGTCTCTCTCTTCCTCTCATCTTTCTGTCTCTGTCTCTCTCTTGTCTCTATATGTCTCTGTCTCTCTCTTGTCTCTCTTTCTCTCTCTTGTCTCTCTATCTGTCTCTCTCCTGTCTCTCTCTCTCTCTGTCTCTTGTCTCTCTTTCTCTCTCCCCCTCTCTCTCTCCTATCTCTCTCTCTGTCTCTCTCATCTCTCTCTGTCTCTCATCTCTCTGGTCTCTCTCTTGTCTCTCTCTGTCTCTTGTCTCTCTCTGTCTCTGTCTCTTATCTCTCTCTCTTGTCTCTCTTGTTTCTCTTGTCTCTCTCTCCCTCTGTCTCTCTTTCTCTTTCTCTCTCCCTTTCTTGTCTCTCTCTCTGTCTCATTTCTCTCTCTATCTCTCTCTCATCTCTCTGTCTCTCTCTTGTCTTTCTCTCTCCCTCTCTCTCTTGTCTCTCTCTGTCTCTGTGCCTCTCTCTGTCTCTGTCTCTCTCTTGTCTCTCTCTCGTCTCTCTTGCCTCTGTCTCTCATCTCTCTGTCTCTCTCTTGTCTCTCTTTCTCCCTCTCTCTCTGTCTCTCTCTCTATCATCTCTCTCTGTCTCTTCTCTCTTTCTCTCTCCCTCTCTTGTCTCTCTCTCTGTCTCTCTCTTGTCTCTTTTTCTCTTGTCTCTCTGTCTTTCTCTCTCTTGTCTCTCTGTCTCTTGTCTCTCTCATCTCTTTCTCTCTCTTGTCTCTCTCATCTCTCTCCTCTCTCTCTTTCTCTCTCTCTTGTCTCTCTCTGTCTCCCTTTTCCTCTCTCTCTTGTCTCTTTCTCTGTCTCTCTGTCTCTTTCTCTATCATCTCTCTCTGTCTCTATCTTCTCTTTCTCTCTCCCTTTCTTGTCTCTCTCTCATCTCTCTCTCCCTGTCTCTCTCTTGTCTCTTGTTTTCTCTTGTCTCTCTGTGTCTCTCTCTCTCTCTCTTGTCTCTCTCTGTCTCTCATCTCTTTCTCTCTCGTCTCTCTCTTCCTCTTGTCTCTCTCATCTCTCTCCTCTCTCTCTCTCTCTCTCTCGTCTCTCTCTCTCTCTTTCTCTCTTTCTTGTCTCTCTCCCTCTCTCTCTCTTGTCTCTCTCTCTGTCTCTCAAAATAAATCAATAAACATTGAAAAAAAACCCCAAAAGGCAGCTTTAGGTCTACAAGGTCTCAAGAGAAGGCAGTATCTGTAGGTGTTGGGTGTAAAATGAGAAAATAGCTTTAGGTTGTCCAAGATGTATTAAGTGAGAAAATCAAAACGTGGGCCAGCATACAAAGTCTGAGTTACTTTTTACTGAGAAAAACAACTTATAAAAGAATGCATTGGGGGCCCTGCTTCTAAACACGTTCACCTCATGGTCTTCCCCTGTGCCTACCACGTTCTAACATGCCATATGATTTCGTGTTTCTTTCATGGTTTCCGTGACCTCCTTGTATAGAATATAACCCCCAGGAGGACAGGAATCTTTTGTCCCTTTTGTGTGCTGATGTCTCCTATGCATCTGCAGTAAGTTTTTGAAGCCAAGTACTCATCGATCATTTGTTAGAGCAGTGAATAAACAAGGCATTTAGCTTCCTTTCATTTTATATTTTTACAGTTCTACATGTTCCTCAGGTCCCTGTTAGCTTTTCCTGAATGCCAATATCGCTTCATTTCAAGAATGAATAAGAATAAAATTTTGGACGCAAAGTCTTCAGAATGATTGTTATATAGTCACATGCTCAGCTTAATTGTATCTCTTCTCAGACATCACTGATATGATTTCTCTAAGATCTTTTTACCATCCACTAATATTTCCATTAAGACATTTCTGATACAAATTCTGAATCATTACATAGCCACTATTAGTAGTTTTCTGTAATTTGCATTTTTGTTTTTCTCAGATAATATCAATAACTCCTGCAGGATATTTATTTCCTGTAATCATAGGGGAACTAATAACTACTTTCCAGTAATGAGGTGAAATCATGGAGTTCAGAGCACCCTTCTCATACCTGCTACATCTGAACAGGAAGCCACTGAAGCTATCAAAGTAGCAGGCTCTTCCCGGTTCTATTTTTGAGATTGATGTCAGATTTCCAAAAGAAAACAACTATTAGGCTATCAAAAAGTATACTAAATAGATAAATATAGGCAAACATGTCCCTCACTAAGTTGGACACAATAATTTTCAGTCAAGGGAGATAGTTTCTGTCGTAATTACAGAGATCACCTTTGTATTCCTGCTTCAGGGTGGCCCAGAATCCCTCTGTAATATTTCCTGTCACGACGCAACCTGATTTTTCCTCTTGTCCCTGATCAAACATAGACCAATAAAAGGACCCTTCCTACACTTCATAGTGTGTGGATTTGAATTGCAGCGTGACATGGTAGCCTCTGCTCCCGGGGTACACATCTTGTTTGAATGACTACGGGTGACAAGTGCATTTGGATCCGTAGCCCCTGAGAGCAAACTGAACTTCACGAAACCCGAAGTTACCGCTTCAACAAACGCTCGGGTGGACAGCTGCAGGCAACACACGACACGCCCCTTTAGAAACTTGAATTCTGCTCTTTGAGGAGGGGACAAAGACCCTATTGCTCCCTTGGACTGGCAGACGCCACCCTTCCCAGCGCAGTTCGCGGCTCTCAACTCGTCTGCGGGTTGACTGGGGAGCGCCCTTGCCTGAGGCGCCCGAGGCGCCCGAGGCCGTGGGAACTACATTACCCGGCAGGCTTCGCGTCTAACGGCCGCCTCCCCGAGCCAATGAAAGTCTAGCACAGAGGCCTTCCGGGGGTGACCCCCTAGCGCGGGGCGGGGCTTCCGGCGTCCTCCTCCGGGCGGTCATTTTGGCTTCCACCCTGTGTTCTTCCCGGCAGAAGTTCCGGAGCAGTGGGTCTGCGCGGAGGTGACGTGCCGGGAAAGGAGTCGGAGGAGCCGGTGTCCCCGCCGCACAGAGGCGGGTCTGAGGCTCGGCGACGCCTTCCGGGGCGCCCGGCACCGGGGCCTGCCGGCTCCCGCCCCGCTCCGCCCACAGGCCCGGATGGCGGCGGCTCTGCTGAGGGACCGGGCTCAGGTAAGCGCTGCGCTGCCCGGCCCTCGCCGCCGGCGGAGGGGCGCCGGCCCACACCCTCCCGGCCCTTACTGTCTGGGACAATGTGGCCCTGGTAGGTGGGGTCCCGTTTCCGACAGTGGCCCTGAACAAACAGGACGTCTCCGCTTCCCTGTTAGATTTTAGTGTTGCGGCTGTGATGAGGCGCAGACCCCGCCGAGGCCGGGAGCCTCGGGAGAGCTGGGGTCCGAGGTGCCTTTGAGGAGCAGTGTTGGAGGCGGAGTCACCCCCGGAGTCGCAGGCCGCGGGCTCGCGCCCTGTGTTCTCGGGATTCTGGACGCTGGGGGGGATTTTGAAGAGAGGAGCCGCGTGAGTTACCTCAGGGCCTCCAGAGCTTCCCAGAGGTTGGTGACTGGAGAAGCGGAGGGAAGGGGAGTGATGGAGACATCGAGGCGCTAGAAGGTTGGCTCTTCAAGGACGCAGAGCTGGGAAGATGAAGCGCCGAGGCGCCGGGGTCGGCACCGGGTCACGGGCCCGCCGGAGGCCGTTGGATCCGTCTGTGACCACAGACGCGCGCCTGGCGCCTGTCGAGATGGGTGCTGGGGGGTCCCAGTGCGACGCCGCCTCCTCCCCCTCCTGTGTTCTTTGCACTCTAGTGTCCGGGGACCGTAAGTGCCGTTCCTCCAGACCTTGGGTCTAGGGACCCTCGAGAAACCCCAAGCCTCCCCCCGCCCTGGGTCCGCACCCGGGATACTATGGAGGTATTTCCGTTTTGTGCGCCTGATGCAAACAGCTGAGGAAAGGTTATCTCCGTACTAGCGTGTAAAAATGCATAGAGGTGTAGGTGAGCCAGGAGCTTTATGGAAACCATAGATTCCTCTTCCGTCAGGTGGGAACCGAGAACAGGAAGATAGGATTCAGGACTGAAATGGCTGCCGAGAGGTTGCTTATCTGTTCTGGAAGTGACGGGAGGTTTGGGATTAGAGGAAGGAGATGATCTTTCCCAGGCTCTTAACAGGCTTCATCTGGCTTCACTGTGGGGAAGAGATTGTGCAGAGGAAGGAAAACTAAGGTGGAGCCCAGTGTAATAATCCAGTTCCGGGTTCATCGCAGCTCGATTCTGGATCTGTTTTTATTAAGGGCCAACTAGATTTTCTCATGTGGAAGGGAAGTCGCAAGCGTCGTCTGCTATTGCTGTAATAAAATGCCATAAACTGGGTGATTTATAAACAGCAGAAATTTATTTCTGATAGTTCTGGAGACCAGAAGTCCAAGATCAGGTTGGTCAGTTTCTGTGTCTGGTGAGGGCCTGCTTCCTAATTTTGGCCCAAAGGCTCCATTGTCTAATACCATCAGGTTGTGGGAGGTAGGGTGCCAAAATATGAATGGGGGTGGGGGTGAGACAGAAACATTCTGTAATAGTGAGAAAGCGGAGCACTTCCAGAGATGACCCTAGGGTTTTGATTTAAGCAACGGGAAAGGTGAAAATTCCATCAATTGATAGGGGAAGATTGGTCGTAGAGTAATTTTCACTGGGGATATTGGGAACTTTGTTGTGACTATTTTGAGATCTGAGGTGTTTCAGAGACTACTGAGTAAAAGCATTAAGCAGGCAGCTGGACACCCATGTTTGGAAATCTGGGGAGGGCTTCAGGATGGAGATACCCAAAATGTTGTGGGTACTACTTATATGTCCAGGTAAGTGAGCTGTGATTGCAAGAAGCAATCTGTAGGTTTCAGACTAGGAAAGAGAAGTAGCTGAGGACTGGGTTTCTTGCTTGGATATCTAGTTGATGGCATTGAGTTTCACATACTCAAGTTAGGAGAAATAAGTGATATGAGGGAGAAAATGTTAAGGACCGTGTAGACGCAGAGCTGACGACGGGTACCAGGAGAAGGGTGGACATGAGATGGACATAGAGGCATAGGAGTTGGTACATTAATACTCTCCTTGGAGCTAGTGTTTATTCCACTTCAAGGAACTTCATGGATTTGGTGGCAACTTTGGTGGCGGAGCCTGGGATATTTCATTCAGTCTGGAGGATAGGGTTAGGGGCAGATCTGGGAGAAACACTGAGACTGAGGCAGGTGACCAGTGGGGCTGGGCTTAGAATGAGGGGTTAAGTCAAAATTGGAAAGTTCTGGCTGCAGAGGGCCCAGCAAGTGCAGCACATAATTGCAATGAGGCCATGGTTATCTCCAATCTGCAGGTCGGTCTGGGTTGTGGAAGTTGTAGTGAGAAATCAAGTTAAGCAGGAGGGACTACATACCAGGCTTCAGAGCTGCCTCTGGCAGTGAGGGTCGTCAGAGGATCAATTGAGTCTTGACTGCCTTCTGCGAAGCAGCAAGGGAGAGCATCTCTAGGAAATTAAGGTATTTGAAGGCAATCACATATGCTGTAGTTAACACACACACACACACACACACACACACATGTGCAAACACAGGGAATATGCATTCCCAGAAAAGATTTGAGTGATCCCAGAACCTCTAAGCTGAGATTAGTAAAGGTCTTTCTCGGCACAGGAACAGTTATAAGGAAACATGGCCCAACCAAAGGAAGAAAATAAATGCCTGGAAACTGGCCATATAGAAAGTAGGCCTCTGAATTACTTGACAAAAATATAAAACACCTATGCTAAAGATGCTCAGTGATTTAAAAGAACACAGACTATCAGAAAACAATTCATGGACAATGTGAGAATATCAGTAAACAGGAGCTGTAAGACAGAACCAAGCAGACATTCTAGAGCTGAACAATTAAGCTGAAAAATTTACTAGAGCGGTTCAGTAGCAGGCTTGATCAGATAAAGAATCTAAAAACTTGAAGACAGATCATTTGAAAATGTCAGTCAGAAGACAAAAAAAAAGAAAAGTAAAGAGAACTTAAGGGGCTTGTAGGATACCAGCAGGCTGACCCAAATATGCATCATGGCGGCCCCAGAGGAGAAGAGAGGGACTTGATTTGCCAAGCACATCTGAGAGAGGGCAAGTATCTAAAACATGTAAAGAACATTTATAACTCAATAGTTAGAAACAGTTTTTGAAAAACAGGCAGTAGGGGTGCCTGGGTGGTTCAGTCGGTTGAACGCCCGGCTTCGGCTCGGGTCATGACCTCACGGTTCGTGGGTTCGAGTCCTGCGTTGGGCTCTGTGCTGACAGCTAGCTCAGAGCCTGGAGCCTGCTTCAGATTCTGTGTCTCCTTCTCTCTCTGACTCTCCCCTGCTCATGCTGTCTTTCTGTTTCTCAAAAATAAATAAGAAACATTAAAAAAAAAGGCAATAGATTTAAACAGATATTTCAGAAAAAAAGTTTGGCAAAATTTTATATAAAACGATGCTGGGAAGAGTCTAGGAAAATGGAAAATTAAACCCATGTGCTTAACCACTATGCACTTTCATCGTTGCTAACATTAAAAACCCTGGCCACACCAACTTTTGTCAAGCCTGTGGAGCAAATGGAACTCTCATCCACAGATGGTAGGAATGGAAATTGTACAAGCACTTTGGAAAGCAATTTGGCAGTGTCTGAAAAATTAAACATAACAGAGGTGCTTGGGTGGCTCAGTCACTTAAGCATCTGACCCTTGATCTTGGGTCGTGAGATGGATTGAGCTCTGTGCTGAACATGGAGCCTGCTTGGGATTCTGTCTCTCTCTGCCTCCCTCTCCTTCTTTCCCCCTCCTCCACTGGTACACACACTCTTGCAAAATAAAGATTTATTTTTAAGCTTATTTATTTATTTTTGAGAGAATGCATGCATGCACAAGCAGGGGTGGGGCAGAGGGGGAGAGTCCCAAGCAGGCTTCACACCGTTAGTGCAGAACCTGATGTGGAGCTTGATCTCATGAACTGTGAGATCATGACCTGAGCTGAAATCAGGTTGGATGCTTAACCAACTGAACCACCCAGGTGTCCCAATAAATAAACATATTGTAAAAGTTTATTTATGTATTTTGAGATAGCACGAGGAGGGTAGGGACAGAGAGAGAGGGAGAGAGAGAATGCCAGGCAGGCTCTTTGTGGTCAGTGCAGAGCCTAATGTGGGGCTTGAACTCATAAACGGTGAGATCATGACCTGAGCCAAGATCAAGAATTGGGCACTTAACCAACTGAGTCACCCAGTCACCCCTAAACAAACATTTAAAAAAATATATAAAATTAACATACGGCTCTAAGGCCACAGTCATCCCATTCCTAGGCGTTCGTCCAAAGAACATAAAAGCACACGTTATGCAGAGACCTGTGAACAAAGGTTTAAAGCAGCTTTACTTTTAATGGGAAAAGGGGGAAAACCCCAAGTCCATCGAAAACAGTTGGATGAGTAAAAAACACATTGTAGTAACCGCTATATAATGGAATACCACTCATGATAAGCAGGGATTTTCTTGGTCAGCTGTAACAAAATACTATAGACGTGGTGGCTTAAAGAACAGAAATTTTTTGTTGACAGTTCTAGAAGCTGGGAAGGAAGTCCAGATTACGGTGCTTACTACTTTGGTTCCTGATAATGACTCTTGGTTTGCAGATGACTTTCTTGTGTCCTCACATGATGGAAAGACAGGGAGTGCAAGTTTGCTGGTGTTCCCACCGCCCCTTTTTTTTTTTTTTATTGAAGTATAATTGACATTAATTTTAGTTTCAGGTGTACAACATAATGCTTTGACTGTTACATACATTACAAAATGCTCATCATAAATGTACTTTTGTCACCAAAGTTATTACAATATTACTGACTATTCTTTATAATGTACTTTTCATCTTTGTAACTTGTTTTAGAGCTGGAAGTTTGTGCCTCTTAATCTCTTTCACTTGTTTTGTCCATTACCCCACACTCTTCCCTTTTGGCAGCCACTAGTTTGTTCTCTGTAGTTAGAAATCTGCCTCTTTTGTTAATGCTGTTGGTTGTTGTTTTTTACATTCCATACATAACTGAAATGTTACTTGTCTTTCTCTGACTTATTTCACTTAGATTAATATCCTCTAGGTCTGTCCTTGTCATAAATGTCAAAATTCGCGCCTCCCCCTTTTTTTTTTAAGGTAATACCCATGTCCAACATAGGTCTTGAACTCATGACCTAGAGATCAAGAGTCGCACTCTTGACCAGCTAAGCCAGCCAGATGCCCTGTGATTTCATTGTTTTTTAAATGGCTGAGTAATACTCCCCTGTGTGTGTGTGTGTGTGTGTGTGTGTATCCTGTCTTTATTCATTTATCTTTAAGTAAACACTTAGATTGTGTCTATATCTTATTTATTGCAAATAATGCTGCAGCAAACAGGGATGTATGTATCTTTTTGAATTAGTGTTTTCATTTTCTTCAGGTAAATACCCAGAAGTGGAATGACTGGATCGTACGGTATTTCTTATTTTTACTTTTCTATATTGTTTTCAACAGTGGCTGTGCCACTTTACATTCCACCCAGGAATGCACAAGAGTTCTCTTTCCTCAACTTCATCATCAACGCTTGTTATTTCTTGTGTTTTTGATACTAGCTGGTATGAGGTGATACCTCATTGTGGATTTGATTCGCATTTCCCTGATGATTAGTTACATTGAACATCTTTTCATGTCTCTTGGCTACCTGTATGTCTTCTTTGGAAAAATGCCCATTCGGATCCTCTGCTGCTTTTAAATTGAATTGTGTGGGGGGTTTTGGTGTTAAGGTGTGTGAATTCTTTATATTTTTTGGATATTAAGTATTTGGATATTTGGAGTAAATATATATATATGTATATATATATATATTTTTTGGATATATCATTAGCACATATCTTTTCTAATTCAATAGGTTGCCTTTTTGTATTCTTGATGCTTTGCAGAAGTTTTTTAGCTTGATGTAATCCCAACTGTTTATTTTTGCATGTTTCCCATTTCTGAAGAGATATTATCTAGAAAAATGTCGCTAAGGCTGATATCAAAGAAATTATTGCAGGTGTTGCTTTTAGTTTTATGGTTTCAGGACTTACAGTTAAGTCTTTAATCCATTTTGAGGTTTTGTTTTGGTTTTGTTTTGGTTTTTTGTTTTTTGTTTTTGGCTTTTAGGTTTGGGTTTTTTTTTTGTTTTTTTTTTTTTGGTTTCGGTTTTTTTTCTGTGAGAGTGATTATACCCATGTACTCATGGGGTTTGATCCATGAACCACGAGATCATGACCTGAGCTGAAATCCAAGAGTCAGATGCTTAACCAACTGAGCCACCCAGGTGACCCCTGCCATGATGACTTAATTTTTGTTTATGGTGTAAGAAAGTGATCTAGTTTCATTTTTTTGTGTGTGTAGCTGTCTAGTTTTCCCAGCACCATTTATTGAAGAGACTTTCTCCATTGTGCGTTCTAGCCTCCTCTGCACAGATTAACTGACCGTATAAGCAAAGGTTTATTTCTGGGCTCTATTCTGTTCTATTTTTGTACAAGTACTGTACTATTTTGATTACTATGGCTTTGTAGTATAGTTTGAAATCTGGTATTGTAAAATTTCCAGCTTTGTTCTTTCTCAAGCTTGCTTTGGCTATTTGTGGTCTTTTGTGGTTTGGATTCCTTGTTCTAGTTCTGTGAAAAATACTGTTGGTATTTTGATACGGATTGCATTGAATCTGTAGATTGGGTAGTATGGACATTTTAAAAATACTAATTCTTTCATTCCATGAGCATGATATATGGTGTATCTTTCTATTTGTGGTGTCTTCAGATTCTTTCATCAGTGTCTTGTAGTTTTCAGAATACAAGTCTAACCTCCTTGTCTACGTTTATTCCTAGGTACTTTACACTTTTTGATGCAGTTATAAATGGAATTGTTCTCCTCATTTCTCTTTCTACTAGGTTTTTATTAATGTATAGAAACACAACAGATTTCTGCATATTAATTTTGTGTCCTATAATTTGACTGAATTCATTTATTAGTTGGAGTCGATAGGGTCTTCTATATATAGTGTCATATCACCTGCAGATAGTGACATTTTTACTTTTTTCTTCCAACTTGGATGCCATTTAGTTCTTTTTCTTGTCTGAACGGAATGAAGGTGGTGAGGAAGCTTTCAGCTCTTCACAATTGGGTGTGATGTTAGCGGAGTTTTTTCATATATGGCCTTTATTGTGTTGAGGTATTTTCTCTCCAAACCCACTTTGTTGAGAGTTTTTATCGTGAACAGATGTTAAATTTTGTCAAATGTTGTTTCTGCATATATTGAGATGATTGTACGATTCTTATTTTCCATTTTGTTAATATGTTTTATCAGTGATTTGCAGATATTGAGCCATCCTCCCATCCCTGAAATAAATCCCGCTTGTCATGGTGAATAATCTTTTTAATGTATGTTAAATCCATTTTCCTAATTTGTTGAGGATTTTTGTATCTGCATTCATCAGGGATATTGATCTGTAGTTTTTTTTTTTGTAGTGTCTTTGTTTGGTTTTGGTATCAAGGTATATGCTAGTTTAGAGGATGAATTTGGAAGCATTCCTTTTCTGTTTTTTGGAGTATTTTGAGAAGGATAGGTACTAATTCTAAATGAAATGTTTGGTAGAGTTCACCTGTGAAGCCATTTGGTTATGGACTTTTGTTTGTGGGAAGGATTTTTATTAATGATTTAGTTTTGTTACTAGTAAGCAGTCTGTTCAAATTTTTTCTTTGTGATCCAGTTTTAGAATGTCTCATATATATATGGAACTTAGGAACTTATCCATATCTTCTTTATTGTCAAATTTATTGGCATATAATTAATCCTTTATATTTCTGTGATGTCAGTTGTAACTCCTCTTTCATTTCTGATTTTGAGTCCTTTCTCTTTTCCTTGATGAGCCTGTCTAAAGGTTTATCTCTTTTACCTTTTCAAAAACTGTCTCTTAGTGTCCTTGATTTTTTTCTATTGCTTTTTAGTCTCTGTTTCATTTCTTTCTACACTGATATTTATTATTGTTTTCACCTACTAACTTTGGATCTTGTTTGTTCTTTTTCTAGTTACTTTAACTAGAAGGTTAGTTACAGAGATTTGATATTTTTGTTTCTTGAGGTAGGTCGTTATTGCTATACGTTTTGCTCTTAGAACAGCTTTTGCTTCATCCAAAGATTTTGAACTGTTTGCATTTCCATTTTCATATGCCTCCAGCGGTTTTTAAGTTTCTTTGACCTATTGATTGTTTCCTAGCATGTTGTTTAGCCTCTACATGTTTGTGTTTTTTCCATTTTCTTGTAATTGATTTCTAGTTTCATACTGTTGTGGTTGGAAAAGACATTTGATATGATTTCAATCTTAAATTTATTGAAACTTGATCTGTGGTCTAACACGTGATCTATCCTGGAGAATGTTTCAAATACATTTGAAAAGAATGTATTCTGTTTGGAAATTATATGTTCTGTATATATCTGTTAAGGCTATGTGTTTAATGTGTCTTACTGATTTTCTGTCTAGATGATCTGTCCATTAATATAAGTGGAGTGTTGAAGTCCTCGTCCTTAAAAAAAAAATTTTTTTTAACATTTATTTATTTTTGAGAGACAGAGGGAAACAGAGCACAAGATGGGGAGGAGCAGAGAGAGAGGGAGCCATAGACTCCAAAGCAGGCTCCAGACTCTGGGCTGTCAGCACAGAGCCTGAAGTAGGGTTTGAACTCCTGGACCACGAGATCATGACCTGAGCCACAGTCAGACACTCAACCAACTGAGCCACACAAGGTACCCTGAAGTTCCCTTTCTTATTTTATTGTTAGTTTTTCCCTTTATGGCTGCCAATATTTGCTTTATATATGCAGGTACTCCTGTGGTGGTTTCATAGATATTTACTTGTTCTATTCTTTTGTTGGATTAATTCTTTTATAGTTATGCAGTGACTTAGTATGTATGTGTATATGTATGTATGTAGGTATGTATTTTTGGGTGTTACTTCTTACTTTGGTCTTATTATTACTATTTTTAAACATTTTTTTTTCTAGCATTTATTCATTTTTGAGAGACAGAGAGACACAGAGCATGAGCAGGGGAGGAGCAGAGAGAGAGAGGGAGACACAGAATCCGCAGCAGGCTCCAGGCTCTGAGCCATCAGCAAAGAGCCCGACGTGGGGCTTGAACTCACTGACTGTCAGATCATGACCTGAGCCGAAGTCGGATGCTTAACCGACTGAGCCACCCAGGCGCCCCTGGTCTTATTATTTTTAAGTTTTTCTTTTTAAATAAAATTTATTGTAAAATTAGCTAACAAACAGTGTATACAGGGCATTCTTGGCTTGAGGAGTAGATTCCCACAATTCATCACTTATGTGCAACATCCAGTGCTCATCCCAACAAGTGCACTCCTCAGTGCCCATCACCCATTTTTCCCTTTCACCACTGTGAATCCTCAGTTTCTTCTCTGTATTCAAGAGTCCCTTATGGTTTGCCTGCATCTCTGTTTGAAACTGTTTTTTCCTTTCCCTTCCCCCATGGTCTTCTGTTAAGTTTCTCAAATTCCACATATGGGTGAAAACATTTTATCTTTCTCTGACTGACCTGTTTCACTTAGCGTAATACCCGCAGTTCCATCCACATTGTTGCAAGTAGCAAGATTTCATTCTTTCTCATTGCCAAATAGTATTCTATTGTATGTATATGCTGCATCTTTTTTTTTTTTATCCCTTCATCACTTGATGGACATTTCGGTAGACTCTCACCTTTTAAAAATTATTTATTTATTTATGAATTTACACCCAAGTTAGCATATAGTGCAACAGTGATTTCAGGAGTAGATTCCTTAATGCCCCTTACCTATCTAGCCCATCCTCCTCCCACAGCCCTTCCAGCAACTCTCTGTTTCTTCTCTATATTTGAGTCTCATGTTTTGTTCTCCTCCCTGTTTTTATATTATTTTTTCTTCCCTTCCCTTATGTTTATCAGTTTTGTATCTTAAAGTTCTCATATGAGAAGTCATTTGATGTTTGTCTTTCTCTGGTTAATTTCGCTTAGCATAATACCCTCCAGTTCCATCCACGTGGTTTATCTACGTCTTCTTTATCCATTTATGGACATTTGGGCTCTTTCCATACTTTGGCTATTGTTGACAGTGCTGCTGTGTGAACATGAGGGTGCATGTGTCCTTTTGAAACAGCATGCCTGTGACCTTGGAAAAATACCTGATAGTGCAGTTGTTGAGTTGCAGGCTAGTTCTATTTTTAATTTTTTGAGGAGCCTCCATACTGTTTACAGAGCAGCTGCACCAGTTTGCATTCCCACCAGTAGTGCAAAAGAGATCCTTTCTCCACATTCTCGCCAACATCTCTTGTTCCCTGAGTTAATGTTAGCCATTCTGACAGGTGTGAGGTGGTATGTCATTGTGGTTTTGTTCTGTTTCTTTTTTTTTTTTTCTGTTTGAGATGTATTTTCTTTATTTTTTATTAATAGTTTATTACCAGGTTGGTTTCCATATAACACCCGGTGCTCTTCCCCACAAGTGCCCCCTGCCATGACCATCACCCCCATTTCCCGTCCCTTGTCGCTCTTCAGCCCTCAGTTTGTTCTTTGCATTCAAAAGTCTCTCATGATTTGCCTCATTCCCTCTCCCCAACTCTTCCCCCCCCCCCATTTCCCATTCCCATGGTTTCCCATAGGTCTCTCCTGTTAGACCTATAAGTGAAAACATATGGTATCTGTCCTTCTCTGCCTGACTTATTTCACTTAGCTTGACTTCCTCCAGGTCCATGCATTTTGCTACAAATGGCCAGATTTCATTCTCATTACCGTATAGTATTCCATTGTATATATATACCACGTCTTCTTGATCCATTCATGAGGTGATGGTCATTGAGGCTCTTTCCATGATTTGGCTATTGGAGAAAGTGCCGCTATGAACATTGGGGTACATGTGCCCCTATGCATCAGCACTTCTGTATCCTTTGGGTAAATCCCCAGCAGTGCTATTGCTGGGTCATAGGGGAGTTCTACTGATAGTTTTTTGAGGAACCTCCACACTGTTTTCCAGAGCGGCTACACCAATTTACATTCCCACCAGCAGTGTAGGAGGGTGCACGTCTCTCCACATCCTTGCCAGCATCTGTAGTCTCTTGATTTGTTCATTTTAGCCACTCTGTCCGGTGTGAGGTGGTATCTCAGTGTGGTTTTGATTTGTATTTCCCTGATGCTGAGTGACTCTGAGCATCATTTCATGTGCCTGTTGGCCATCTGGATGTCCTCTTTGGAGAAGTGTCTATTCATGTCTTCTGCCCATTTCTTCACTGGATTATTCATTTTTCGGGTATGGAGTTTAGTGAGTTCCTTGTGGATTTTGGATACTAGCCCTTTATCTGATATGCCATTTGCCACCATCTTTTCCCATTCTCTGGGTTGCCTATCAGTTTTTTTGATTGTTTCCTTTGCAGTGCAGAAGCGTTATATCTTGATGAGATCCCAATAGTTCATTTTTGCTTTCATTTCCCTTGTCTTTGGGGATGTGTCAAGTAGGAAATTGCTGCGATTGAGGTCAAGGAGGTTGCTTCTCCTCTAGAGTTTTTATGGTTTCGTGTCTCACATTCAGGTCCTTTATCCATCTTGAGTTTATTTTTGTGAATGGTGTAAGAAAGTGGTCTAGCTTCATTCATCTGGATGTTGCTGTCCAGCTCTTCCAACACCACCTGTTAAAGAGGCTGTCTTTTTTTCCATTGGATGTTCTTAACTGTTTTGTCAAAGATTAATTGGCCATACACTTGTGGATCCAGTTCTGGGCTCACTATTCTATTCTGTTGGTCCATTTGTCTGTTTTTGTGCCAATACCATCTGTCTTGTTGATGACAGCTTTGTAGTAGAAGCTAAAGTCTGGGATTGTGATGCCTCCTGTTTTGGTTTTCTTCTTCAATATTACTTTGGCTATTCAGGGTCTTTTGTGATTCCATACGAATTTTAAGATAGTTTGTTCTAGTGTTGAGAAGAATGCCGGTGCAGTTTTGGTGGGGATTGGATTGAATGTGTAGATTGCTTTGGGTAATAATGACATTTTAACAATGTTTATTCTTCCAATCCATGAGCACGAAATGGTTTTTCATTTCTTTGTGTCTTCTTCAATTTCGTTCATAAGCTTTCTATAGTTTTCATCATACAGGCCTTTTGCATCTTTGGTTAGATTTATTCCTAGGTATTTTTATAGTTTTTTGTGCAGTTATGAATGGGATCCGTTCCTTGATTTCTCTATTGCATCATTTTTGGTGTATAAAAATGCAATCCATTTCTGTACGTTGATTGTGTTCCCTGTGACTTTGCTGAATTCTTGGATCATTTCTAGAAGGCTTCTGGTGGAGTCGATCGGGTTTTCCATGTAGAGGATCATGTCATCTGCAGAAAGTGGAGTTTGACTTCGTCGGGGGCGCCTGGGTGGCTCAGTTGGTTAAGCGGCCAACTTCAGCTCAGGTCATGATCTCACCGTTTGTGGGTTTGAGCCCCGCATCAGGCTCTTTGTGGACAGCTCAGAGCCTTGAGTCTGCTTCTGATTCTGTGTCTCCCTCTCTAACTGACCGTCCCCCATTCACACTCTGTGTCTCTCTCAAAAATAAACATTAAGAAAAAAAAGTTTGACTACTTCTTTGCCGATTCTGATGCCTTTTATTTCCTTCTGTTGTCTGATTGCTGATGCCAGGACTTCCAGCACTATGATAAACAACAGTGGTGAGAGTGGGCACCCCTGTCGTATTCCTCATCTCAGGGGGAAAGCTCTCAGTTTTTCCCCATTGAGGATGATATTAGCTGTGGGCTTTTCATAAATGGCTTTAATAATGTTTAAGTAAGTTCTTTCTATCCTGATTTTTTTCAAGGGTTTTTATTAAGAAGCTTTGTTGTATTTTGTCAAATGATTTATCTGCATCTATCGATAGGATCATGTGGTTTTTATCTTTTCTTTTGTTATCGTGATGTATCACATTGATGGATTTGCGAATATTGAACCAGCGCTGTAACCCAGGAATGAATCCCACTTGATCATGATGGGTAATTCTTTCCCCCACCCCCACCCTGATGGGTAATTCTTTTTATGTGCTGCTGAATTCGATTTGCTACTATTCTTGAGTATTTTTGCATGTGTATTTATTAAGGATATTGGCCTGTTGTTCTCTTTTTTTGTTGGGTCTCTGTCTGATTTAGGAATTAAGGTGATATTTGCTTCCTAGAATGAGTCTGGCAGTCTTCCTTCCATTTCTATTTTTTGGAATAACTTGAGAAGGATGGGTGTTAACTCTGCTTCAAATGTCTGGTAGAATCCCCCTGGGAATCCATCCGGCCCTGGGCTTTTATTCGTTGGGAGATTTTTGATAACTGATTTGATTTCTTCACTGGTTATGTGACTGTTCAGATTTTCTCTCTCTTCTCGTTTGAATTTTGGTAGTGCATGTGTGTTTAGGAATTTGTCCATTTCTTCTAGGTTGTCTAGTTTGTTGGGGTATAATTTTTCATAGTAATCTCTGATGATTGCTTGTATATCTGAGGGATTAGATGTAATAGGTCCATTTTCATTCATGATTTTGTCTATTTGGTTTTCTGTCTTAGGAGCCTTGCTAGAGGTTTATGAATTTTATTTTTTCAAAAAACCATCTCTTGGATTCATTGATTTTTTTTTTCAACTTTTTTTTGGATTCTATATTGTTTATTTCTTTTTTTTTAAATGAAGCACATAAAATGTTTATTAAAATACTTACTGAATTGTAATTTTAAAAATAATTGTATAAGTAAAGAGGAGAGTATAATAAATACCCACACACCCATCACCTACTATCAAGAATTACCAACTCATGGCCAATCTTGTTTCCTCTATACCCACATTCATTTATCCCTCCCTAGTGGATTATTATGAGGCAAGTCACAGACACTGCTTCATTTCATCTCTAAATATTTCAGTATGTCCTTAAGAGAAGTTTGATTTTTACTGTAATCATAATACTAGTTTCATACCTAAAAAATTAATAATTCTTTATATAATAGCTATTCTTCAAAATCTCATTTTTTATGTCATTTTGTTCAAATCAGGATCCAAACAAGCTCCACAGAGTCTATTTTTATTTTTTTAAATAGTTTATTGTCAAATTGGTTTCTATATAACACCCTGTGCTTTTCCCCACAAGTGCCCCCCACCATGACCATCACCCCCTTCCCTCCTCCCCCTCCCCCTTCAGCCCTCGGTTCGTTTTCAGTATTCAGTAGTCTCTCATGGTTTGTGTCCCTCTCTCTCCCCAACTGTCTTTCCCCCTTCCCCTTCTTATGGCCCTCTGTTAGGTTTCTCTGGTTAGACCTATGAGTGCAAACATATGGTATCTGTCCTTCTCTGCCTGACTTATTTCACTTAGCATGACATCCTCGGGGTCCATCCACTTTCCTACAAATGGCCATATTTCATTCTTTCTCATTGCCATGTAGTACTCCATTGTGTATATATTCCACATCTTCTTGTTCCATTCATCAGTTGATGGACATTTAGACGCTTTCCATGATGTGGCTATTGTTGAAAGTGCCGCTATGAACATTGGGGTACATGTGCTCCTATGCATCAGCACTCTGTATCCCTTGGGTAAATCCCTAGCAGTGCTATTGCTGGGTCATAAGGGAGTTCTATGGATAGTTTTTTGAGGAACCTCCACACTGTTTTCCAGAGCAGCTGCACCAGTTTACATTCCCATCAGCAGTGAAGGAGGGTGCCCGTTCCTCCACACCCTCACCAGCATCTTCAGTCTCTTGATTTGTTCATTTTAGCCACTCTGACCAGTGTGAGGTGGTATCTCAGTGTGGTTTTAATTTGTATTTCCCTGATGATGAGTGACGCTGAGCATCGTTTCATGTGCCTGTTGGCCATCTGGATGTCCTCTTTGGAGTAGTGTCTGTGTCCCCGTTTCTTCACTGGATTATTCGTTTTTCGGGTATGAAGTTTAGTGAGTTCCTTATAGATTTTAGATACTAGCCCTTTATCTGACATGCCATTTGCCACTATCTTTTCCCATCTGTTGATTGCCGGTTAGTTTTTTTGATTGTTTCCTTTGCCTTGCAGAAGCTTTTTATCTTGATGAGATCCCAATAGTTCATTTTTGTTCTTCATTCCCTTGCCTTTGGGGATGTGTTGAGGAAGAAATTGCTGCGACTGAGGTCTAGGAGGCTATTTCCTGGCTTTCCAGCTCCGCCTTGAGCTGGCGCCCCCTCCCTCAGACTCCGGTCCCCATCTCACCCACAGTCATCCTGGGGTTGATATCAATAAGGGGTCTGTGCGCACACCGCTGCTCCTGGAGGTTAGAAGGTTGTGGCTTTTAAATCCTCTCAGTTGGATGTTTGCAGGCCTACCGAGATATCAGTGTTGCCCCCTTCTATATTGTTTGTTTCTGCCCTGATCTTTATTATTTCTCTTCTTCTGCTGGGTTTGAGGTGCTCTTGCTGCTCCCTTTCTAGTTCCTTAGGTGCTCTGTTAGCTTTTGAGTTTGTGCTTTTTCAAGTTTGTTGAAATAGGCCTGGATTGTAATGAATTTTCCTCTTAAGACTGCCTTTGCTGCGTCCCAGAGAGTTTGGATTGCTGTATTTTCATTTCCGTTTGTTTTCATGTATTTTTAAATTTCCTCTCCAATTACCTGATTCGCCCAATCATTCTTCAGTAGGGTGGTTTTTAACCTTCACATTTTTGGACGTTTTCCAGACTTTTTCCTGTGGTCGATTTCAAGTTTCATAGCATTGTGATCTGAAAGTGTGCTTGGTATGATCTCAATTCGTTTGTATTTATGGAGGGCTGTTTTATGACCCAGTGGGTGATCAATCTTGGAGAATGTGCCATGTGCACTCGAGAAGAAAGTGAATTCCCTAGCTTCAGGATGCAGAGTTCTAAATATATCTATTAATTCCATCTGTTCCAGTGTGCCGTTCAGGTCCATTGTTTCTTTGGTGATTTTTTTTATCTGGTTGACCTTTCCATTGTAGGTGGGGTATTGAAGTTCCCTGCAATTAGCACATTTCTATCCATAAGACTGTTTCGGTTTGTGATTAGT